>BLSH010015242.1:42340-61716 GCA_018402905.1 Glandirana rugosa
TGGGACCGAGTCTTACAATATGTGGAGAAAATCACATCAGCCAAAATAACCAAAGACCCTCTGCCTCTCCTATTTGGCTACTGGTCTGATTCGGGCCAAACACCTAAACATATGGACCCAATACGAAGACACGCCACATGGATACAAACAACACTATTGGTAACCAGACGAGTCATCCTCAAAAATTGGGTGGGCCCAAACCACCCCTCCATGGCTCAAATACAAAAGGAACTGACCCAACTGCTCTACAGAGAAAGATTGACTGAAGATTTGTCAAACCCAACCTCCTATAAAAATTTTATACAAAAGTGGGGCTCCTATATGATCGCCACCTCATCCAAAGAAGAAGCGGACTACCTCAGGACGTCAGTTATGCAGCTCTCCAAAGGTCCCCGACGAATACACGACTCAATGGACTAGGTCCTCCAAAACGCAATGGCGGAATACTCCTCCCATACCATAAGAAAAACTGTGTTTGTGATGGTGATGACAGAGATATTAAAGTAATACTCTTAGGTTTTTAATCCGCGACAGGGTACAAGTATGCATTTGGCGAGGTCCATCCAAATCACGCATGATTAGGCCACACACAAAACAGACAGAGGGATTAAAAATGCAGCCACACCCCCCCCCTCCCCTACCCCACCCCCCATCTCCCCCCTGGTACCCCGAATCTATATCAAGTTAATTTACTTTGACCATTAATAGAACTTGGTAATTCATGTCTTTTCATTATAACTTGTATCTGTGAAAATGTTATTACTGATTTATATGCATATCACAACTTGTAAACTTGAAACTCAATAAAATATATGGAAAAAAAAAAAAAAAATATCCAGTGAGCGGCAGTTGTATGGATGAAAATGCCTTGTCGGAATCAGAGGTCAGAGGAGGATGGGCAGATGGTTCAAGATGATAGAGAGTCAACAATAACTCAAATGACCACTTGTTATAACATAGATATGAAAAATACCATCTCTGAATGCAAAACACATTGAACCTTGAAGCAGATGGGCTACAGCAGCAGAAGACCACACTGGGGACCCCTCCTGTCAGCTAAGAACAGGAAACTGAGGCTACAATTCACACAGGATCACCAAAATTTGACAATAGCAATGGCGAGGCCTGCTCTACTGCTAGCAGGACCTCCAAACCACCCATTACAGGCAAGGGCCATGGGCTCCCGGTTGTGAAGCCACAGGCCCTCAAAGTGTAGCAAAGTACCTTGGTGCTAGCTGGGTATAGATAGACCACTGCTCTTTGCCCATCCCCTTCCAGGCCGCTCTGGCCTACCTTGCTGTCCAGTGACCTCCACAGACTGTCCACTATCTTCTCCCAGCCTGCTACAGCCTTCTCATCCAGCTCCCAGGGTCTGCCACTCACCAACACTGGTGAATCCTTTAAAGAGTCTTTAGTGTAGCCTCTCTGCTGCTCTCCCGCTCCCTTGTGCTACTCCAGGAACTGACTCCACTCCTGGCTGCACCTGAGCCTCCAGGCCTCAAGGTCACCCTCCAAGACTGGGGGGCTCCCGGATGAGGCCTCTCCACAGCACCTGCTACATCTCCACCTTTCCACCTGACACTCTCCTCCCCCCTGCTGGGACAATCACAGTATTTAAGGAGGCCTGCCCCCTGCCAACCCAGGTTGGAGATTGGTCAGGGCTCCTTAACATACTTCAGAAAGTGACACCTCCTCATCCATCCCCCTTCTAAAGCTTTCCCAGCTCAAGGGGAGGAATCTCCAAGTGGTGTCCCTTCCCTCCATCTCCAGCCCCTCCCCTGAGCCACTCCCAGCCCAGATCAAAACATTCAGGCCTGCACCTACAGTCAGGCCTGACTAGATTTTTCCTCACCTACCAAAAATCGACAAAAGTAAAGCACCTACACTATGGGGGCGCTACATGTATAACAGTGTAAATTTGCTGTCCCCTCAAAATAACTCAACACACAGCCATTAATGTCTAAACCGCTGGCAACAAAAGTGAGTATACCCCTAAGTGATGATGTCGAAATTGGGTGCAAAGTGTCAATATTTTGTGTGGTCACCATTATTTTCCAGCACTGCCTTGACCCTCTTGGGCATGGAGTTCATCAGAGCTTCACGGGTTGCCACCTGGAGTCCTCTTCCACTTTACCATGATGACATCACAGAGCTGGTGGTTGTTAGAGACCTTGCGCTTCTCCACCTTCCACTTGAGGATGCCCCACAGATGCTCAATAGGTTTAGGTCTGGAGACATGCTTGGCCAGTCCATCACCTTTACCCTGAGCTTCTTTAGCAAGGCAGTTGTCATCTTGGAGGTGTGTTTGGGGTCGTTATCATGTTGGAATACTGGCCTGTTGCCCAATCTCCGAAGGGAGGGGATCATGCTCTGCTTCAGTATGTCACAGTACATGTTGGCATTCATGGTTCCCTTAGTGAACTGTAGCTCCTCAGTGCCGGCAGCACTCTGCAGCCCCAGACCATGATTCTCCCACCACCATGCTTGACTGTATCTTATCTTGGTCTCATCAGACCATATGACATGGTTCCAGTAATCCATGTCCTTAGTCTGTCTTCAGCAAACTGTTTGGGGTCTTTGTTGTCCATCATCTTTAGAAGAGGCTTCCTTCTGGGATGACAGCTATGCAGGCCAATTTGATGCAGTGTGTGGCGTATGGTCTGAGCACTGACAGAGTGACCCCCCACCCCTACAACCTCTGCAGCAATGCTGGCAGCACTCATACGTCTATTTCCCAAAGACAACCTCTGGATATGACGCTGAGCACAGCACCCAACTTCTTTGGTTAACCATGGCAAGGCCTGTTGTGAGTGGAACCTGCCCTGTTAAACCACGGTATGGTCTTGGCCACCATGCTGCAGCTCAGTTTCAAGGTCTTGGCAATCTTCTTATAGTCTAGGCCATCTTTATGTAGAGCAACAATTCTTTTTTCAGATCCTCAGAGAGTTATTTTCCATGGGGTGCCATGTTGAACTTCCAGTGACCAGTATGAGAGAGTGAGAGCGATAACACCAAATTTAACACACCTGCTCCCCATTCACACCTGAAACCTTTTAACACTAACGAGTCACATGACGCAGGGGATGGAAAATGGTTAATTGGGCCCAATTTGGACATTTTCACTTAAGGGTGTACTCAGTTTTGTTGCCAGTGGTTTAGACATTAATGCCTGTGTGTTGAGTTATTTCGAGAAGACAGTAAATTTACACTGTTATACAAGCTGTACACACACTACTTTTTATTGCAGCAAAGTGTCATTTCTTCAGTGTTGCCACGTGAAAAGATAGAATAAAATATTTACAAAAAATACCATTATATCACCAATATACACATCAAAAGAAGCAGGCTAGGAATGTATAGTATATATATATATCTATCTATATATATATAGATAGATATATCTATATCTATCTATATATATAGATATAGATATATCTATATATAGATATATCTATATATACATATCTATATATACCATATATCTATATATATATATGTACACTATACATTCTAGCCTGCTTCTTTTGATGTTTATATTGGTGGGGAAGATGTGCTTTGCACTGTTCTGGTGCTGGGAAGGTGAAAGAAGGAAAATACTTCCTTCTTCCTCCAGAATCCTAGGCCAGCTTCTCACTTCTCTCCCAGATTCTCAACCCCTGAGCTTGAGAATCGGGGAGTGAGAATTCTGCCACAGATCGCCAGTGAGGTGCTGAGATCGCATCTCCTTAAACTGGCCCTTTCTGTGACCGTCAGTGACAGATTCGCTGTCTGCTGCGATGATCAGTGGAGAACGTGTTCTCCGCTGATCATCTCACTTTCATAAACTGTTAATGATCTGAGAAAAGCCGCGATCCGGAGGACACCTTAGTTTGTAGAGAATGAAGAGAATACAAGATTAGTAAATGTATTTTTTCTGGCTGGTTGTGGTCAACTCTATAGCGTAGTGGTTCATTCCGATGCGTTCAAAACTTACAGCTCCAGGTTCGGATCCTACAGATGTCATCAGCACACCTTGCGTTTATGCAGCATTATGCTTTCCATTTTGCTGCGGTAGTTCCCATACACTTTTTCAAGCAAATCATGTTCAAACAAACCTTCAATGGATTCTGCAGGTTTTAGCGTCATGCGAATGCATATTCGTGATATAGTGAATTAGCCCCATTGTATCAAAGATCAAGTAGGGCCCAATCTCGCATATAAACTAACCCCTAAATATAAAGCTTCAGCCATTCCAAAAATCAAATCGTGGGAGGGTACTATTACCCAAAACCCCAAGAAAATCCTTGAAACATTTGAAAAATTCTACACTAAACTATATTCTACAGATCTAATAGATACTACCTCACAACTTGAGGCCTTCTTGGGGGATATTCCCCTTCCGAAGCTTAGTAATCAACACCAGTCTGTCTTGGAGGAGCCAGTTACGGAGAATGAAATTTTGCAAGTTATCAAAGATCTCAGAATGGGCTCCACACCTGGACCAGATGGGTTTTCTAACCTGTATTATAAAACATTTGGCCCCACAGTAGCACCCTTCATGGTCAGATACATAAACTCTCTGAGAAATGGTCAAGGCCTGGACCCTGCCTCCAACATGGATCACATATCAGTGATCCCAAAGCCTAACAAGGATCAAGGTGAAGTAGGTAACTACAGACCTATATCCTTGATAAATAGTGATATTAAAATTATGACCAAAATCTACGCCAACCGCTTGGCATCGTACATAAATTGGTACATTAATAAAGACCAAGTAGGCTTTATCCCGGGGAGGCAGGGCCTGGACCAGGTCAGAAGGGCTATATATTTAATTTCTCTAATGAGTTAAGGCTGAGGGAGGGACGATCCACAAGAGGATCTTATCATCTTGATCGATCTTCACAAAGCATTTGATACGGTATCCTGGCAATACCTTTTCACGTTACTGAAAAGGTGTGGATTCGGGCCAAAGTTTTTAGGAGTCCTAGAAGCCTTGTATTCTCAACCATCGGCAAAATTAAAGTTTCAGGGGTATCTTTCGGAGCCTATCCCCATAAGGAGGGGTACGCGGCAAGGATGCCCGCTCTCCCCATTGCTATTTGCCATAGCAATAGAATCTCTGGCCATAGGAATTAGGGAGAATCCGGACATACAGGGTGTGAGATGTGGTCACAAAACACACAAATGCACTCTATTTACCAATGATCTCCTCCTTTTCATTACAGCCCCCCTGATCTCGACCCCCAACCTTCTCAAGCTCTTAGCAGAATTCGGACAAATATCAGGTTTAAAGATTAACATGACCAAATCCGGGGCAATGAACGTATCTATCCCCCCCCCCTCCATATTGGGCAACCTCAAGAGTCATTTCCCTTTCACTTGGGAAGAAAATTCTATTCCATACCTAGGTGTTAACCTCTCCTCTCCTCTCCGCCCTAACCTGCCCCCTTCCGGGTTTAAAGACGGAAGTGATGCAAGGATTCTGCTGTCCTATCTGTCGCCTGTCGAGGACGGGAGGCCTATTGATGCATGCGCCGCTTGACCGCGAACCCAGAAGTGCTTGTTCTTACCGCCCATTGCGTCTGGATGAGAGGACAGAGGGGATTTGCAGTATACATATTTACATACAGTGGGTATGTAAAGTATTCAGACCCCCTTAAATTTTCCCTCTTTGTTATATTGCAGCCATTTGCTAAAATCATTTTTTTTTTTTGCAGTAAAAGGTTTTTATTCATTAAATCAGTCAAGAATCCAAATACACAGGTTACATAGCAAAATGGAAAGACAACGAATACACACAGCAGCATTACAGATTGATTAGCACCAAGGTGGAAAAAAAAAAAAAAAGTTAGCTATTCTCTATTGCAATGAAATAGTTATGAAGACAGGTAATTAACCACTTCAGCCCCGGAAGGATTTCCAGCTTTAGGACCGGAGCCCTTTTTGCGATTCGGCATTGCGTCGCTTTAACTGACAATTGCGCGGTCGTGCGACGTTGTACCCAAACAAAATTTGCGTCCTTTTTTCCCCACAAATAGAGCTTTCTTTTGGTGGTATTTGATCACCGATGCGTCATTTCTGATCGCCGCTATAAACAAAAGAAGAGCGACAATTTTGCAAAAAAACCCAAATTTCTTACTTTTTGCTAAAATACAAATCCCAAAAAAAAATATAAAAAAACATTTTTTTTTCATCGGTTTTGGCCGATTTATATTCTTCCTCATATGTGTGATAAAAAAAATCACAATCGGCGTTTATTGATTGGTTTGCGCAAAAGTGGTCGCGTTTACGGATGATGAGAATTCATTTTTGGGGTTTTTATTTTTTTTTTATTTTTTACTATTAATGGCGGTACTGCGATATTTCAGCGGACATGTCGGACCATTTTGACACTTTTTTGGGACCATTGGCATTTATACAGCGATCAGTGCTATAAAAATGCACTGATTACTGTGTAAATGCCATTGGCAGTGAAGGGGTTAACCTGCAGGGGGCGCTCTAAGGGTTAACTATGTTCCCTGGGCGTGTTCTTACTGTATGGGGACTGCCCTAGCTGGGGAAGGGAAGTGGTCACAGCCTCCATGTACAGGAAGGCTGTGATCACAGCCCTTCCCCCTTCACAGAACGGAGGTCCGTGTTTACATACATGGACCTCCGTTCCTTCACTCCGGGGGGGGCATCGCGGGTGGCCGGAGGAGATCGACTCCACCGCACCCGCTCCCTGGCCCCCCCCGGACACAGTGAGCGATCAGGCGGCCGCCGTCAGATGACGGCGATTCGCCTTACAAAGCCACTTTGCCGCCGTCAAATGCCGATCCGCGGTCGGCAAGTGGTTAAAGTATACAAACTCCAGTACTAGATAAATATAAATCTCTTACAGGGTCTCCACAAGCCAAAGGGGGAGGCAGATCAAGGGGGGGTGATAAATCCCATCCCTCCGTCACCAATAGGTCAGTGGGAAAAGGGCAATGAGCTCGGACCCCCTAGGAGCACTTCTCAATCCATCCATCCCATATTTTATGGAATTTGTGGGTTCAATTTCTGTTTTCATAAGTTAATCTATATAGGGGTAGGGCTTTGTATCCATGAGCCTCTAGTGGGCATTTCCCTGACTTTCCATCTGAGCAGGATCTCCCTCAGAGCGTAAAAAGAGAGCATAGGCAATGCATAATTTTACGTATCTATCCCCATCTACATTCTCGAGGTAGCTCAAGGCAAGTCCACCGCATTCACATCAGAGAGAGTCTCAGCCACATCCATCCAGTATGCCCTCAGCCGAGGGCATGCCCAGACCATGTGGAGAAAATCTCCGATACCCGCCAGACAGCGAGTGCACTGCGGGTTCAGGGACGGGTATACGCCAGCCAGCCTCTGGGGAGTGTAATAAGCCCTATGTACAAATTTTAGCTGGACAAACCTATCCCTGGCCGAGATCATGGTTGGGATTAATGTCGTCAAACAGTCCTCCCACTCCTCGTCACCCAAACCCGGGATGTCTGCCCGCCACCTATCTCTCGACCTATTGGTTTTACTGTCATGTTCAACTGTAAGGTACAAGTAGATAGAAGATAGAGGTTTGCCCATTGTCCCGAACGTCAATAACCTTTTGACGGAATCTGATTCCAGAATAATACGGCTTGGGAACTGGGCCTGGTAAGCGTGTCTGAGCTGCCAGTACCAGAAGAGGAAAGTGTGTGGGAGTGCAAATGTGTTCCTCAAATCTCGGAAGGGCACCAGTCTGCCATCCCTCACAATATGTTTCAAATTGACAATACCTTTACGCGCTCAGGCAGCCGGGTCAGGGATCTGAGTGAAGTGTGATAAATTAGGATTACCCCAAAGTGGTGTGTGTGGCGAAACAGTATTCGCCTTCTAGCATGCTTTCCTAGCACGTTCCCAAACCGTAATCGTCGCCTTCATTGGTCCCGTCAGCGTGTGTGGGGCTTTTTTCCCTCTAAATACCAAATTTGACAGAGCAGCGTAGGAACCCAGTATGAAGCTTCCAAGTTCACCGCGGGGTTAGATTTGGGCTGGGAGAACCACCAGCGAATAGTCACAAGGACCGCCGCCCAATAGTATATCAGAAAATTGGGTAGAGCCAAACCTCCAGATGAAAGTGGCAGATATAGGATACATTTGGCCACTCTTGGCATCTTCCCAGCCCAAATAAAGGACACCACCAAGCTCTCAAGTCTCCGAAAAAGAGATATCAGGATATGAATAGGTGTGTTTCTGAAGAAGTATAAGAGCTTTGTTAGATACATCATTTTTACCAGGTTGGCCCGACCAACCCGGGAGATCGGAAGGGCTCTCCAGGCGGTACACTTTTTTGTAAACTGCACAAGCACTGGATGCAGGTTTTTTCCCACATATTCTGACAATTTAGCAGTGATTTTAATTCCTAAGTAGGCGAATTCACCCACCCAACGTAAGGGGTTAAGCGTATCCACCTGGGGGACCGATGAGTGCAGGGGGAACAGAACAGACTTGTCCCAATTAATACGTATGCCGGAATAGGTGGCAAATTTTCCGAAAATTTCCAAAGCCGAACGCAGTGAGGTGTTCGCATCCGCAAGGTATAACAGGGCATCATCAGCGTATAAGGATAGTTTTTCGGTCAGGGGGCCTACTCTGATGCCAACCACCGAGTCTGCCGAACGGAGCAGAATAGCCACGGGCTCCAGGGCCAAGAGGCCGGGAGAGAGCAGGCACCCCTGACGAGTGCCCCTTTCAAGAGGGAGCGCCGCTGACAGATTCCCATTCGTGCGAACCCGCGCTTTTGGGTGAGCATAGAGAAGTCCTAGCCAGGTCAGGAAGCGGGGCCCAAATCCGAACCTGGCCAAAACCTCTCATAAATAACTCCACAGAGTCGAAGGCCTTCTCCACATCAAGAGAGGCCACGACTCTGGGATTGTCAGAAGATGCCAGGGCTATGTGAGTGTGTAGTCTCCTTATATTAATATCAGTCCCTTTCCCAGGCATGAAACCGGTCTGGTCCGGATGGACCAGGGCTGTTATGACAGTATTAAGCCTGTTAGCCAAAACTTTGGCCAAGAGTTTTGCATCCACATTGAGCAGGAAGATAGGACGATAAGATGAGCACTGCGAGGGGTCTTTCCCCGGCTTGGGGATAACTACTATGACCACTTCACTCATCGAGTCGGGCAACGCCTCCCGAGTCAAATAGTGAGCCAGTGTGCTTTGAAGTCTGGGAGCTAGGTCTTCCTGGTATAGCTTGTAAAATTCAACCGGAATCCATCAGGGCCCGGTGTCTTTCCTGTCTGCATGGCTTTTATAGCTTTACAAATCTCCTCCGACGTGATAGGGGCGTCTAATTTATTGGCATAGGATACAGTCAGTCGGGGAATATCTACTGAGTCTAAGTACCTAGCAAGTTCTTCTTTCTCATAAGCTACCTGGGGGCTATAAAGCTTGTAATATTCCATGAAACAGCAGTTGACTTCATCAGGGTCAGAGACTAGTGTACCCCTATCATCTTGGATTTGGGCTATAGATGTGCCCCCCGCCCGTTCCTGAGACAGCCAGGCCAGAAGACGGCCTGTATGTTCCCCTTGTTCAAAGATTCGCTGGGTTTGGTGAAGCAGTTTTTTTTTGGGTCAATTCAGTCTGCAGCAAAAATACTTGTTTGGTCAGCGCCTGGAGGGTGGAATAGTGGTCAGGGTCTTTCGTCCGGAGATAGAGGCCTCCTGCCTAATTGCGTCGGCTTCAGCTCTAGTGAGTTCCGATTTACGTTCCTTACGAACTTTGGCAATAATGGACATATACTGACCTTTAGTATGTGCCTTAAAGGCATCCCATACAATGTTGGGATCCGCCGATCCCTGATTAGTCTCCCAATATCCAGTCATCTCCACCTTGAACCTCGGCTCCACTTGCGAGTTCGAGATCCAATACCTGGACAGACGCCAAAGGGAGTCCACCTGAGCCCGTCGGAGATCTAGGGTGAGTAAGAGTGGGGCATGGTCGGAGATACCTCTAGGAAGAATCTCGACCCCCTTCACTCTGTTTAAAACTAGCCCCGTCACATAGGCAAGATCTATGCTCGAGAACGCCCTATGCGTTACCGAATGGCAAGTGAAGGCTTAGGTTGTGGGATGCCTCCAGCGCCAAGCGTCCGTGAGTCCATAAGCCCGGGCCCACGTGTCTAATCCCTGAAGAGGACTATGGCCAGGGTTAAGTCTATCCATCTCTGGATTCGGGACCAGATTAAAGTCTCCTAGCAGTACAATTCTATCAGTCGGTAATTGTGCAGTTTTGGAGGTAATCTGGTGAAGTAGTAACAATGAGGCTGGCGGCGGCACATACAGCCCAACTATATGATGCCCCCAGATTTGAGCATAAAGGATGACATACCTTCGGCCTGGGTCCAGGACCAGGTCCAGGAGAGCAAACGGAAGGGACTTAAGTACCAGCACACTGACTCCCCTAGCAAGGTTCGAGTACGTGGAGTGGTAATGGTGGCCCACCCATGGCTTCTTCAGACTTAAGGTTTTGCACCCCCACCAAATGAGTCTCCTGGAGAACACAAATGTGTGGGTTATGCTTTTTAATAAATTGGAACACCTGGGATCTTTTAATCGGGGAGTTCAAGCCCCGGGTGTTCCAAGATAAGATGTTAAGTGATGCCATATCCACTCCACATGGTCGAAACCCCGCCCACAATCTCCACCATCACTTTGAGAGAAAGCTCCTGGGGGTCAGGATAGCACCACAAAATAGCATATATACTGTGTACATAATACCTGGTCAAGACATGTAACATGGTGTATATTAATTAAAATTAAAAAACTGACGGCCCCAGAACTCGGACCAACCAAAACAAAATCCCCCCCACCCCACCTGCCCCCTTAAAACTGAGGAGGGTTTGGATCCCAAACAAAACCAAAATCACACCATAGTTGTGCATGGAGGCGCAAGAACCCAAAGGCACTCAGTCTGCACCGGAGCTCTTTCAAGCCCAGTGCAGGCTGTAGTCGGGCTAGGATCACTTAGTTTGTTTCACCCGGAGCCCTGGGGGCACACAGCTTAAACGATAGTTACTAAAGACTTAGGGCATACATTATAACAATAGTATCACCCCACCAATATAGGAGACACCATGTAGCGACAGTTGTCTCAACGTGAAACTAAGTGGATTTTTTTGATGAAGAGTTTGACCCCTAGAGGTATGAATGTGGAACTTGATGTTAATTCATTTATCAGCAATCTTTAGGGTTCAGCTCCTCTACAGAATATTCTAAGCCACGATATGAGGATAGAGATAGAGCCTTGGATATAATATCCCATGTATACAGGCCGATTGACCCTGAATTGGCACTGAATATAATAATGTTGTAACATCCTGCTGTTTGTTGACCAGAGAGGGGGAACAGTATAGGACTATTAAATATAAACTTTAAATGTAATTAATATTGGGAATATTGTGAATTACTTTAGTCTTGCTGGTTAAAATTTAATGATTTTAGGATATATATACCAGTGTTCATTTTATTTATTTCTTATCTTTACTCTATTTTATGTGTTGAACATTTGCAACATGAAGATATAACTTAAATAAACTGGGGTTACTTCACTGCCTAAAAAGAAATGAGTTGTATTTTAAATTGCGATGAAATTATCTGAAATGGAATGTAGTGATACTGTGTCATGGAGGTGAAGTGCCGGAAGTAAAGAAAATGTAATCTACGGAGCCACCTCAATAGAGTAATAATCCCACCTGTGCAAATCAAAGGGGGAGGATATTTAAACTAATCGTTGCCGGCCGTGTGGAGTGTCACAGCTGAAGTCCATTGACGAAACGCGTCTGGCACATCCACACGGCAACAGATTTTATTCTATATGCAAGCAGGGACGGCTGCATGATCCTGCAGGTCGGGTGAATCAGCTGTCGGAGAGAGGAAAGGACAGTGAGATATACACTCTCTGATCTCCGGCACTTCATTGATCTATTGCCACCTGCAATTTTATTCTTATTTTATGTTTGGAAGTACCCTAACATAGGGGTTTTTTATGTGCAATAAATTCTTGTTTAAAAGATAATGCACTATGTGAGGCTTTGTTTCCTCTCACCCCAAATGAAATCCTGATACTACCTGCTGAAGTTCAGCTTAAAGTTCCACCTCTCAGTGTATGAGGTTTAAAAGACCAAGGCGGGAGAGACGATCAAATCGCAGTGAGCAGACCACAGCAGTGCCGACCGGAGAGATCTGGGAGACCCATGTGAGGAGCCCTGTGTGGCAAACAAGCGAGGCTGCCAAACACGAGAGTGTGAGGCAAACAACTCTGGTGAGTAAGATTCTTAGAGGGAGAGTAAGAAGATTGTATTGTGTATGACCCATATGAAGATTTTCCTTTGGAATCACTCAGATGAAGGACATTTGAATTGAACTTTTTTTCTTAGCGCTACATGGTGTCTCCTATATTGGTGGGGTGATACTATTTGTATACATGCATGAGGGTTTAATTGTAGCGGCTATTTTAAGCATATATATGTTTAAGGCATGATGATGTCTACTTGTTAAATAGCGCAGATTCAGAGATCTATTATTAGGAGGGCGCCCTATTGAGTGATCATATCTGATATATTCTATACATTATAACAAGGTTAGAACATCAGTCCCTGTGAGGACACAAATATCCCCCCTCTCTCTCCCCTCTCCACTCCCCATACCACCCTCCAGGTCCTGAAGGATAAATGTCGCTGGCCATACCAAGTTCTGAAAACCGTCTACATGGCAACATGCATTTCAGCCAGAACTAGGAGTTCACAATAAAGATATCCTCCTGTATCCCTCCATTCAGGAGGCATAGTCCCACATTGGCAATTCATCCAACATCTCCCCCCAGCACATCTTCCCCCTAGGAGCGTAAACCTGCCCCTAGGAAAGTTGGTCAAATAAACAGAGGATTGGGAAAGGGGGTCGGGGAGAACATCATCCAGGTGGGTGAAGTCACCAGTGAAAGAATCCAGGGGCAGCAGCAGGTAGGGGCACGCTGAAGAGTAGGAGAGGCAAGGAAACTAGCACCGCCACCACAACGAATGTCCGGCATCTCCCCAGCATGTGTGCCTTTGATGTGGCCACATTCTAATATCATAATCAGGGCCCTGTGAGGAGTGGAGAGTTGAGACAATCCTAATATCCTCCCATGCAATCCGTCACCCACTCCGTGGGACAGCAGAGTCAGGGGAGAGAAGTAAGGGAGAGAGACTTCCCAGATGCTGGGGGAGGTTGCGAGGGAGCGAGTCAGAGTCAGAGGAGAGAAGTAAGGGAGAGAGACTTCCCAGATGCTGGAGGAGGGTGCGAGGGAGCGAGTGCAGACAGAGGTCAAATCATCAGACTCAGACAAACAGTCCATGGACTTTTCCTGCTGACATTAGGGAAGGCAGCCACATTAGTAGGAAGGTCGATAATAGCAAAGCAGGAGTAATCAGTCTTTCCTGGAGGGGGGGGAGGAGGAGAACAGGTGACATACCGTCAAATGGCAAGAGTCCACAGGTTCTCAGCGGCGGAGCGATTCAGCTGATGTAGCAGCCGCGCTGCGTGATGTAAAGAACTGCACTCGTTCGCCATCCTGTACCCTCAATCTTGCAGGGAACAACATATTGTATTTAACCCCTTTTTGCCTGAGCATTGCTCTAACATGGTCGAACGACTTCCTGAGCTTTTGTGTCTCGATAGAATAATCAGGGAAAAACATCAGTCTCGCGCCCTCATAACTGACCTCCTCCTGGGAGCGGGCAGCTCTAAGTACTGTGTCCCTGTCCCTGTAGTGAAGGAATTTGAAGATAAAGGTTCGGGGAGGTGATCCCACCGGACCCTTGGTGGCGGGCATACGATGTGCTCTCTCCACCGAAAAGTGGGGAGAGAGCCGAGCCTGAGTGAACAGAGCAGGCGCTCTATGAAGGCGACCGGGTCTGTGCCCTCAGCCCCCTCCGGGAGGCCGATGAGACGGATGTTGGTGCGGCGATTCCTGCTCTCGACATCCTCCGCTCTGGCCTCCAGGAACTTTACCTTCAGTTTGAGAGTGTGGACATCAGCCCGATTCTCCCGCTGATCATCCTCCGTCGCTGACACCGCCGCTCCACCTCCGTCATCCGGTATCTGAAGGTGTCCATGTCTCAACGGATCAAGGCCATTTCAGTCTGGAGCCCTTCCAGCTTAGAGGTTAGAGTGGTCTGGCAGGTATTAATTGCAGCCATCAGGGCGTCAAAGGCAGGGGAGCCCGCATGTATGGCACCATCTGGAGGTAGCGGGGCTGGCAAATCCATGGCGTGTGCCGCACGTGTGAGCGGGCCAGTAAGCAGCGACCTGTGCACTGCAACAGATTTATGCTTCTTCTGAGCCAAAGGGGGGACTGAAGAAGTTGGTATCAGTTAGCGATTACCAATTATTATTCGGGTGTCCCGCAGCAGGATAAATAAAGGATTCAGTCGCCGGACTTGGGAGCTCTGCTAAAGAACGTTTGCTCCCAGTGCCATCTTGGACACGCCCCCTGCTAAAATCATTTATTTTCCTCATTAATGTACACACAGCACCCCATATTGTCAGAAAAACACAGAATTGTTGACATTTTTGCAGATTTATTAAAAAAGAAAAAGTGAAATATCACATGGTCCTAAGTATTCAGACCCTTTGCTGTGACACTCATATATTTAACCCAGGTGCTGTCCATTTCTTCTGATCATCCTTGAGATGGTTCTACACCTTCATTTGAGTCCAGCTTTGTTTGATTATACTGATTGGACTTGATTAGGAAAGCCACACACCTGTCTATATAAGACCTTACAGCTCACAGTGCATGTCAGAGCAAATGAGAATCATGAGGTCAAAGAAACTGCCTGAAGAGCTCAGAGACAGAATTGTGGCAAGGCACAGATCTGGCCAAGGTAACAAAAAATTTCTGCTGCACTTAAGGTTCCTTAGAGCACAGTGGCCTCCATAATCCTTAAATGGAAGACGTTTGGGATGACCAGAACCCTTCCTAGAGCTGGCCGTCCGGCCAAACTGAGCTATCGGGGGAGAAGAGCCTTGGTGAGAGAGGTAAAGAAGAACCCAAAGATCACTGTGGCTGAGCTCCAGAGATGCAGTCGGGAGATGGGAGAAAGTTGTAGAAAGTCAACCATCACTGCAGACCTCCACCAGTCGGGCTTTATGGCAGAGTGGCCCGACGGAAGCCTCTCCTCAGTGCTAGACACATGAAAGCCCACATAGAGTTTTCTAAAAAACACCTGAAGGACTCCAAGATGGTGAGAAATAAGATTCGCTGGTCTTATGAGACCAAGATAGAACTTTTTAGCCTTAATTCTAAGTGGTATGTGTGGAGAAAACCAGGCACTGCTCATCACCTGTCCAATACAGTCCCAACAGTGAAGCATGGTGGTGGCAGCATCTTGCAGTGGGGGTGTTTTTCAGCTGAAGGGACAGGACGGCTGGTTGCAATCGAGGGAAAGGTGAATGCTGCCAAGTACAGGGATATCCTGGATGAAAACCTTCTTCAGAGTGCTCAGGACCTCAGACTGGGCCGAAGGTTTACCTTCCAACAAGACAATGACCCTAAGCACACAGCTAAAATAATGAAGGAGTGGATTCACAACAATTCCATGACTGTTCTTGAATGGCCCAGCCAGAGCCCTGACTTAAACCCAATTGAGCATCTCTGGAGGGACCTAAAAATGGTTGTCCAGCAACGTCTACCATCCAACCTGACAGGACTGGAGAGGATCTGCTAGGAGGAATGACAGAGGATCCCCAAATCCAGGTGTGAAAAACTTGTTGCATCTTTCCCAAAAAGACTCATGGCTGTATCAGATCAAAAGGGTACTTCTACTAAATACTGAGCAAAGAGTCTGAATACTTAGGACCATGTGATATTTCAGTTTTTCTTTTTTTAATAAATCTGCAAAAATGTCAACAATTCTGTGTTTTTCTGTCAATATGGGGTGCTGTGTGTGAATTAATGAGGGAAAAAATGAACTTAAATGATTTTAGCAAATAGCTGCAATATAACAAAGAGTGAAAAATTTAAGGGGGTCTGAATACTTTTTGTACCCACTGTATTTTAGTATGATATATCTGTTATGGGCTATTTTAATGATTTGTGTGGGTTTGTATACCCTCAGATGAGATTCAGCCTTGGTAAATTTATGCTAACAGATGAGAGGCAGGGGGCACGCTGGCCCCACGAGGGCGGAAGTCTCAAGGGTCACTTCTGTTTTTTACTAATTGATGTTTTAGGAGTCTTTTTGAAATGTCTATATATACTGCGGTGGGGGCGCACAGTCCCCACACCCCAGATGATGTCTATAGCAGACGAAACGCATCGGGTGAGGACAGTGCGCCCATCGCAGTAGCCATTTATATACTTTGTTTTTATCCTGTATTGCCAACATTACTTTCTTTTATATTGTATATCCACAATAAAAGTGGTGATTTTATTACGCCAAGTAGAGTGTCCCCCCTTTTCTTTCCACATATTTACTCGGTGAGCTTTTGGGAACAAGCGGACGGGAGTGAATAGACTGAGGAGCCTGGACCCACTACCTTACTAATCGGACCCTGGAAAGGCGGCATCACCTATTTGGAGCATTTGGATGAGAGCGGCAGTCGACCCCTGTGGTGGTGTAACCACACAAGCCCTGTCGACCCACTAGTCATGTGACTGAGAGGGTCCAACTGCTCTGGTAAGGGTCCATCTTCGTCAGTTGGACATCTCTTTCTTTATGATTTCGTGATGTTTGAAACAATGCAGTTTGAAGATATACCATGATGTCCATAGTTGCAATTCTTTGGAAGACTTATATTCGAAGCAGGAACTCTTTCATCACAATTTAAGAGACTTTTGCTTTGTGGACACTTTACAATTTTTTACAATTTTGCACACTAATATTTAGTTTCATTTAGCGCTACACTCTATATTTTTACCATCTCTGATAGTAGCCTGCGGTTTATAGTACAGAAGCCGGACCCACAATATGAATTAAGCACCAAACCCAAATTTCTCCATCACAGCTCACAGGTAGCCCCATTCTACACTGTCAAATGCTTTGTTCCCGTCTAGTGATAGCAAAGCCCTGTGTACTGGTTGGCTGCAATACCTGTGTACTGGCTGGCTGCAATGCCTGTGTACTGGCTTGCTGCAATACCTGTGTACTGGCTGGCTGCAATACCTTTGTACTGGCTGGCTGCAATACCTCTGTACTGTGCTGCAATACCGATGTACTGGTTGTGGCTGCAATACCTGTGTACTGGCTGTGATACCTGTGTACTGGCTGTGGCTGCAATACCTGTGTACTGGCTGTGGCTGCAATACATGTGTACTGGCTGAATACTGTGTTACTGGCTAATATATACCCCACCTGTGATTCTGAGCTGTATACTCCGGACACAATATGTGGAATACAGGGGATGGAGTGGGTGGATTATATAAGGGGTGGGACTTATGGGAAGTAGGAGGAGTCAAAAAGGAAGGGCAGGGCCTGACACCCCCTCATCCTAAAACTTCACCAGCTGCCACTGATGAGGAAGGTTCAGTAGCCACTTTATGGGGTTTTAAGACTAGAGTGGTACAAGCCCTAGACATCGACATCGACTGAAGATCCTCCAATGTCAAGGGGGCCTCTAAACATTGCCGCTGAGAGGCCGATAGGGATGACAATAAAATAGAGGACAAATATGTAAGGAGCTCCTCCTGAATGTAAGACACTCTAGAAGCATAGAGGTCAGTGTAAAAATTGACCAGTTCCTCCATGACAGCCACAAGCGTGTTTACTATGTGACCCAAGGGTACTATTAAGGCTCCTATAATAGGGGCCGAAGGGTGGACATTAACAATTTTAAACAGGATGCGGTTATATGCTCCCCCTCTTCATAGAAAGTAACACTTAAAGGCATCCCACCATACAAGTACATCTTCATACTGGGCATTATCAAGAAAGAAATATTCTATTTGTCTAGTAATAGAATTGTCCACTGGGAATAGATGCAGCCAAAATGCATTTAGGCGCCAGGGACAAAGCATCCCCGGCCCACACGGAGATCCAGACCACTAAAGGGGAGTGGTTGGATATTCCTCTCACACAATATTGTGTCTTTGTCACCAGCGGCAAGGCCATCACATTCCCAATACACAAATCAATGTGAAAAAGTGATGAATGAGTTTTGGAGAAACAAGAAAATTGAGTAAGATCAGGATGCTTCATCCTCCAAATATCAACCCAGCCCAGTGTCCCCCTGTCCACCCCTTTCTGGAGGTTGGTTGTCTATCCTAAGATCTAGTATACCATTAAAGTCTCCTAGGATATACAGAGGGAGGTTGGGCCTGGTAAGGGTAAAGACCACTAGCTCCCTAAGGATAGCTACGGAGAACGGAGGGGGAATATAGACCATGGCCAATATACATTCAATATTATATACCTTACAATGCAAAAAAACAAAGCGAGCTTTCTCGTAGTGTATATTGACGCATGTAAATAAAAACATTTTTAACTTGAAAATTTTAGCATTTAAATAATGACCCTAAAAGTTATTCCAGAGGAGCATTGCTTTAGTGTGTACTAGTCTTAAAAATGCTTCCTCCCTCTGATAAAAAGATGTTTATGCTAACCTCATGCTTTATGCTCAAGATAGCAGCAGGGGCCATAGTAGGAAAAGAGGAAGGTGGCACATTTTCCTTCTGTAGAAATGATCAGGTGGGTGAACTCACTCAGATAACTTCAAATGAAAGCACATTCTTTAGATATAAATTCTTTACATATAAAAAACACAATTATTTGTATATAAAACAAGCTAATAAATCTTAGTACAGCTGTGAACTTGTTTTAATCCTTATAACTACCATTACATGTTGGCTGTCTAGGAGAGGGACAGCAATGACATATAGTAGACATCTTTCACAGTCAAAGGGTTAAGGCTGAACTCGAGCAAATTAATACTCAGTTGCTTATTAGTGTTGAGCGAACCCGGACTGTAACGTTCGGGTCCGTACCGAACTTTCGGGTGTCCGGGGCACGGACCCGGACCCGGACATTTCAAAAATCGTTCGGGTTCGGTGCTTGCAATGTCAGGCCCAAGCGAGTTGTGATTATTCGTTGACTCATAATTAAACGAGCTCAAGTCGGAATTGGGAAACTGACACTTTCTACAGATGATATACAGTAACGACAGGGAGAGGATCTGTCGGTTGTACATTACCATCAATATTCCTAATTTTGTTCAAGTGTCGACATGATTCTAAATAATCGAACAAAATATATGTTTATTAACACAAAAAATATACATTTCTTAAATATAGATTTCTTACACGAAAGTAAACTTCAATAGACTCACTCAAGTGGGTGGACTAGTAAAGATGTCTTCCTTTTACACGGTGGAAGGAGA
>BLSH010015242.1:124052-135030 GCA_018402905.1 Glandirana rugosa
TCCCAGTGGGATTATACGGTGCACCGTATAATCCCACTGGGAACACCTCTCTCTCTCCACCTATATCTTATTTCTTGGGATGAGGTGCCTCCTAATAGAGGGGACAATCCAGACAGGGAACCACCTTCTGTAAAAAAATGTCTCCCAATAGTATTCCTGTCCATGGATTCTACAATGTTTCAATACATTTTAAACAGGTATGGTTTACTTTCATCACCATCAGGAAACCTGCTCTGAAATATGCCAGGCAGCCATCTCTGGAGTGCTTGCATGAAGGCAGGAATTAACTGCATAGAGCAGTGGTTCTCAACTCCTGTCCTCAGGACCCACTAACAGGCCAGATTTTTAGTATTGCCTTGGGGAGATGCAGACTAGATTACTGCAATCACTGAGCAGTAAATGATATCACCTGTGATGTATTTTAGTTATCTTGCAAACCTGGCCTGTAAGTGGGTCCCGAGGACAGGAGTTGAGCACCACTGGAATAGAGGGATGAAAAAAATTGAAAAATAAGTGTATAAAAAGTGTCATTCAATTAGAGTTTAAAGAGTAGCTCAACTTTTGTTGAGAAATAAATAAACCACTCTGGATGATCAATAAATATTGCAGGGATTTTAACAAACTTTGCATTAGATTCCTGCCTTTTGTTGCTCTTAAGAAATAGCTGTTTGTTTCATCATGTCTTTTGCAGACTGATTCTGAATGGGACTGATTCATTATACACCCCCTGGAGCATTCTTGGTTGTATATAATGCTTAAAGTGTATCTCACTGAAACTGATATTCCTATTGCAGGAGATGCATAAAGTCTGACTTGTATCTTGCGGCATAAACAAAAGGAAAATCAGCCAATCACACAAACAGGAAATTACACTTTTTAGGGGGTACTGTACAGCAATGATGCACAGAACACCTCCAGGTTGCCTCATTGCATTGGATTTTACAAATTACAGCAGCGTGTGCTATATTTTTTACACAAAAGTGGAGTTTCCCTTAATATCTACTTTCACCGTGTGCCCACTGAAACCCCAAAATGTTTGTTAGTCATTACAGGAGAACTATAGGCACGTACGTAAAAATCTTGGGCAGGTACAACTGCATTATGTAGCAATTAGGAAACTTTGAACTTTTTCTGCTTTTAAGATCTGATAATTTGAAAGCCCATACAAGAATATTAGAATATGTAAAGCAGGAAACTATAGTAAGTTAATACAGTTCTCTGTCTTACATTAATAATTTTATTGGGAAGGTAGAGATTTTCTTAAAATCTCATGTTTACCAAGGTAGGGCAATACTGGAATATTACCTTCCAGTAGAGATTTTTTTTAGTAAACCGACCTTTATTAAAAGGCATTTGGACTTGCAATACCTTTCTAGTAAATACCAAAGTCAATTCTCATAAATTCCCAATGTTTAAATAGTTTCAAGCCTCTAGGCATTAGTAATTGAACCATATCCCTTCTCATAAGAAAAAAATTTCCTTTACCGTTTTTGCGTAGGAAAACAAATACTAAGTTCTACATAATTATTATTTTGTTAGTCTTCATTGCTTTTCATTACATTTTGTTCAGTAAGTTTTAAAAAAAAATGCTTGGCAGTAAAAAAAATACATGCAATTACTTCTGTAATTATAAGTCTGGTGTGTACAAGAAGCTTGTATACTTTAGTTGATAAAGGAACGTTCTATCTGTTTAGTGCATTATCAGTTGAATACCTAAGATTCAGCCAGTGTCATTGTGTTTTTTTAATTTTTTCATGGTGATATGATTGGGAGTCAACATAACTTACCTTTGCAATCACTGTGATAATTATCTTGGTTTGAAATTACAGGTAGAGGCAGAAGGTATGACAGCTTTGACAGAATAATTGTTGGATTAGATTTCTCACCACAAAGACAACATGAATTTGAACAGCTAACAGCATTTAAACGTGTCGTCTGGCAGATATACTTTGCTCTGATTCACCAATATATTCATCTGTAAATTGGGTTACGCATATTATTTTTTACAACACTTGGCTGCGTTTCATTACATTATAATCCCTAGTGTTACTAAAGGACAATGTCAATCTATCCTGCTTACACGTACTTTTAAAATCCCATTTTCTGTTGCTAGTAGAATACTGATAATATATCTATGATTTGCTGTGTATAACTCTAAAAGTTTGCAAATGTGAACATGAATGACTGTGCAATTCTTTTTTTTTTTTTTTTTTTAATTTGCCAAAACTATTTGAAATAAGGGACTACCTAAACTATCCAAGCGAATGGTATTCATTCAGAGAGGCCCCTGTACTACATAGTTGTTGGTAGATCTTAATGACAATGTACAATCCATTTGTAACATGTGATGAGCTTCAAGAGAAACATTTTCTGAGCTAAATATGGAAGCTACCATTGCTAATCTCTCATTTTGTAAATGCTAGCTGCCTGGGTTACAAGCTGAGCCTTTGACTCCAATACTTTTTGCCACAAAGAATGAACAAGTGTGTAAATAAGGACTTCTAACAAACTACTCAAAAAGATCTGGCACCAACATGGAAGTAAATGAATCAAAAACACTTTTAAAAAAACATCAATAGCTGCTGGAGATAAACCCTTCAGAGATGAGCAAAAGACACAAACCACAAAATATCTCAATTCAAGTGCTAAGGATACAGTGCCTTGAAAAAGTATTCATACCCCTTGAAATTATCCACATTTTGTAATGTTACAACCTGAAATGTAAATCTATTTTATTGAGTTCTTTTGTGGAAAAGGCCAACATAATTGTGTCACATAATTGTGAAGTGGAAGGACAATTATAATTGGTTTTCTTTTTTTTTTCACAAATAAATATGTGAAAAGTGTGGTATGCTTTTGTATTCAGCCCTCTTTACTCTGATACCCTTAACTAAAATCTAGTGGAACCAATTGCCTTCAGAATTCACCTAATTAGTAAATAGAGTCCACCTGTGTGTCATTTAAAATCAGTATAAATACAGCTGTTCTGTGAAGCCCTCAGAGGTTTTTTAGAGAACCTTAGTGAACAAACAACATCATGTAGGCCAAGGAGCACACCAGACGGGTCAGGGATAGCTTTGTGGAGAATTTTAAAGCATGGTTAGGTAATAAAAAAAATATTCCAAGCTTTGAACATCTCACGGAGCACTGTTCAATCCATCATCTGAAAATAGAAAGAGTATGGCACAACTGCAAACCTACCAAGACATGGCCACCCACTAAACTGACAAGCCGGGCCAGGAGAGCATTAATCAGAGAAGCAGCCATGAGGCCCATGGTAACTCTGGAAGAGTGGCAAGAAGAAAGCCATTGTTGAAAGGAAGCCATAAGAAGTCCCATTTTCAGTTTGTGAGAAGTCATGTGGGGGACACAGCAAACATGTGGAAGAAGGTGCTCTGGTCAGATGAGATCAAAATGTAACGTTTTGGCCTAAAAGCAAAACTCTATGTGTGGCAGAAAATGGACAGCTTGAACACACCATCCCCACAGTGAAACATGGTGGTAACAGCATCATGTTGCGAGCATCTTCAGCAGAGACATGGAAGCTGGTCAGAGTTGATGGGAAGATGGATGGAGCTAAATGCAGGGCAATCTTAGAAGAAAACCTTTTAGAGTCTGCAAAAGACTTGAGACTGGGGCAGAAGTTCACCTTCCAGCAGAACAACAACCCTAAACATACAGCCAGAGCTACAATGAATGGTTTAGATCAGGGATAAGCAATTAGTGGACCTCCAGCTGTTGCAAAACTACAAGTCTCATCATGCCTCTGCCTCTGGGTGTCATGCTTGTGGCTGTCAGAGTCTTGCTATGCTTCATGGGACTTGTAGTTCTGCAACATCTGGAGGTCCACTAATTGCATATCCCTGGTTTAGATCAAAGCATATTCATTTGTTAGAATGGCTCAGTCAACCCAGACCTCAATCCAATTGAGGACCTGTGGCAAAACTTGTATATTGCTGTTCACAGACGCTCTCCATCCAATCTGAAAGAGCTTGAGCTATTTTGCAAAGAAGAATGGGCAAGAATGTCACTGGTAGAGACATCCCTATAAAGACTTGCATCTGTATTTGCAGCGAAAGGTGGTTCTACAAAAGGAGGGCTGAATACAAATGCACGCTACACTTTTCACATATTTATTTGTAAATAGAGTTGAGCAAACCCGGACTGTAAAGTTCGTGTCCGTACCGAACTTTGGGGTGTCCGGGACCCGAACCCGGACTTTTCAAAAAAAGGTTCTGGTATTTTATTCCACGTGTTGAATAGCTGCCAAGGGCAGCCAATCAACAAGTGTTTTACTGGTTTTCTCTTAGAAGCTATCACAGCCATGCCTACTAATGGCATGGCTGTGACTGGCCAGTGCACCATGTGACCCAGCCTCTATATGGGGCTGGAGTCATCATGCTGCATGTCATATGCTCTCAGGATAGTTTAGGGAGAGGATGCTGCTGGCTCTGTGAGGGACAGATTGCAGATATTATAGAACATCTCATCCTGCATTACTGAACGATCTGATTGTGGACTAGGGAGAGATACTAGTACTGCTGCTTTGAGGGACAGATTGCAGACCTCATCCTGCTGCACAGAACGATCTGACTGGACTAGGTAGAGTCTGTTGCTTTAAGGGAAAGATTATTGTTCTAAAATCATCTCCAAAGTGTATAGGAAAAGTGTATTGCAGCCGCATAGAGCCATATTACTGTTCTAAAATCATCTCCAAAGTGTATAGGAAAAGTGTATTGCAGCCGCAAAGAGCCATATTACTGTTCTAAAATCATCTCCAAAGTGTATAGGAAAAGTATATTGCAGCAGCAAAGATCCATATTACTGTTCTAAAATCATCTCCAAAGTGTATAGGAAAAATATATTGCAGCCGCATAGAGCCATATTATTGTTCTAAAATTTAGAACAATAATATGGCTCTCTGTGCGGCTGGAAGAACAGAAATGGTTCTATGCGGCTGCAATACACTTTTCCTATACACTTTGGAGATGATTTTAGAACAGTAATATGGCTCTTTGTGGCTGCAATACACTTTTCCTATACACATTGGAGATGATTTTAGAACAGTAATATGGCTCTATGCGGCTGCAATACACTTTTCCTATACACTTTGGAGATGATTTTATAACAATAATATGGCTCTTTGCGGCTGCAATACACTTTTCCTATACACTTTGGAGATGATTTTAGAATCTAAAATCATCTCCTAGTTCTATAGGGAGAGGTTCCTACTGTTGCTTAAAGGACAGATTATTGTTTCTTGCACAAAATTAAAAAGTGCTGTTGCACTGCTGGTTTAAAAAAAAAAAAAAAAAAACAGTGTTGGCTACCTTCTCCTCCTCCACCGCCACTTTCACTGCTTCCTCAACCTCCAACTCCACATCCACCTCCATTTTTGATTTTTTTTATGTGATTTTAGGTTAAAAATTATTTCAAGTTATTTCCCCATCCCCATTTCTTTGTAGGGCACTTGTCCGACCCTTACCCCCATTTTCCTTCCTTTTGCAGACCTCTAGGACTTGCCAGGACTTTGTTACAGCCATTTTTGTGGCTAAAACTTTTGGTACCCGTTGATTTTAATGGGGTTCGGGGTTCAGGTCAAAGTTCGGGTCAAGTCCGGACCCGAACCCAGACTTTGTCCATAAGTTCGGCCGAGCTTGCCGAACCCGGACTTCCAGAGGTTCGATCAACTCTATTTGTAAAACATTTTTGAAAACCATTTATCATTTTCCTTCCACTTCACAATTAAGTTCCACTGTGTTGGTCTATGACATAAAATTCAGATAAAACAAATTTATGTTTTTAGAGCCCTTTCACACTGGGGTGGGCAGGGCGGCAGCGGGGCGCTTTTAACCCCTAAGAAGGGGTTAACAAGGGGTTAAAAGCATAATTTCGCAGTGAAAGTTTCAGCCAATCAGGGCACAGAGCACTGTCAGAGTCATGATTGGACACTGTCATCATGACTTTATCCAATCATGGCTCAATACCGCCCCACAGTATAAAAGTATTCTTTCAAAGGCAGCCATTTTCAGTGTGATTTCGGCTGGAGAGAGATAGAACAGGGCTGTTAGTTAGCTAGTGTGCCAAACTGTGCTATTTTGCTTTAATTGTCAGTGTAGAATATTAATTTAGTGTCAGTCTAGGAATAGTTTGAGTTTAGTGAGGAGGACCATTCAGCTTTGCATATTGTGCAGGGACAGCTCAGATAGTTTCACTGTAGTGTAGTGAGACTGTGTCATTTATACATACATTAGTGTATATGTAGAGTAGGGACAGCTCAGATAGTTTCAGTGTAGTGAGACCGTGTCAGTAATCTTTACATAAGTGTATAGCTAGAGTAGGGACAGCTCTGTAGTGACGGTTGAATAAGCAAGTTTAACGCCATTTACTTCTATGTGCGTTACTGCCAGTTTAACGCCATTTACTTCTGTGTGCGTTACTGCCAGTTGAACGCCATTTACTTCGGTGTGCATTACTGCCAGTTTAATGCCATATAGTTCTAAGTGCATTACTGCCAGTTTAACACCATATAGTTCTAAGTGCGTTACTTCCAGTTTAATGCCATTTACGTCTGTGTGCGTTACTGCCAGTTTAACGCCATATAGTTCTAAGTACGTTACTGCCAGTTTAACTCCATTTACTTCTGTGTGTGTTACTGCCAGTTTAACGCCATATAGTTCTAACTGCATTACTGCAAGTTTAACTTCATATAGTTTTGTGCGTCACTGTACATTTGGCGCATTATTTTGCAGTATATTACAGTGTATCCGTGGAGTGTGTCTGTGTAGTGTGAGTACTCAAACTAAAGTGCACCAAACTCCACTTCACATTGATTAAAGTGCATCTACATACAGATTTCCACTTCTTCATAAGATTTGCTAATAAGCACCGCCCTCTCCCTCCCAATTATGTCTGGGAGGGCAAGAAGGAGAGGCAGATGTTCCCTTGGCACTGTAAGGGGGCCAGCAACAAATGTATCCACAGGCAAAGTTGGACGTGGTGGTCATTTCTCAGGCAGGACATCATTTCCTCTGTTTAGAGAGTCTGCCCATTCTATCCAGCCACAACATGCAGAGGAGATGGTGGACTGGCTTACTAAACCTTCCTCATCCTCATCATTCTGTGTCACGCAAGCAGAGACAAGTGTGCAGTCCCTTGCAGTTGCCAGAGTGGATAAACCTGCCTCCTTGTCCACATATATTCCTGCCATAGCCCAACATCAGCCATGGAGAAGTTAGCTGAGTTATTTAACCACAGCATCAGCCACTTGCTCCTTGATGATGCCCAGCCATTACTGGATTCAGATATTGGTTCTGAGGTTGAGGATGACAGGAAAATAAGCCTAGAGAAAGGGGAGAACACTGGTAGACAAATTGGCAATCATGTTCCCCCATCCTCAGCGTATTGCCAAATTGTCTTTAGTGATAATAATGATGATAAAGATGGAGGAGATGGAGATGATGATGATGAGATCACTGATGCGACTTGGGTGCCAGATAGAGCAGAGGAGGAAACTGAAAGTGAGACGGAACAACGCCAAGGAGGCCGACATCAGGAAAGAGTAGAGAGCAGCCACCCTATTCCATCACATTCTGCAGCTGTTATCTCCCGTCCCACTTCCCAAAGCTCAGCTGTCTGGGACAGTGCGATTGCAGGACAGGAATTTTACAGCAAGGTCAAATCTTGCTGTCATCAAGAGTACCTCTATAGGGTTATGGTGAGAAAGCACCAATGGCACCCAAAGACCAATTTATCTGCACCTGTTTGACAGGTGCATATCATTGCAATTTTTTTACAGAAAGGCCAATTCTTGCATTCATGAAGAGCACCTCTATAGGGTTATGGTGTGAAGGCACTACAGACACCCAAAGCCCAATTTTTCCACACCTGTTTATTTCTATCCAAAGTAAAAGTGACACCAGAATTTATCCAAAAAAATCTCTAATCTTGTTCCCAGTGCACTACATTGTGTCCTCATCATACACACTGCCTCCCCAGCTGTTGCTGAGCAAAATAAAGGCAGCTTGCGGGGAAAATGTAATTTTTTTTGGCTTTATAACTGCAATTATTGCTGCAACAGATTCTAGACATGGTACGATCTGCCACTTTACAGGTAGACTAAGGGGACCCCCCCCGGGCACTATATTGGAAGGGATTTTTCATTTTTATGCTTTCACTTTAAAAATCAATAAATCACTGCTCATTTAAAAATAAAGTTTTTCAAAAACTTCCTTTTCATTAATACATGTCCCCCAGGGTAGGACCCGGACCCCTATAACCATTCTATGTACAATTACTTGCATATAAGCCTTCAAAATGGGCACTTTTGATTTCCAAATTTCGGGTCCCATTGACGTTAATGGGGTTCATTATTCGGGACTGAACTTGCGCGGTGTTCGAAAGTTCTGATGCGAACCGCACAGGGGTCCGTTCGGCCCATCCCTATTCCGAAGCAGTGTGCTGGGGCTGCCCATTCATTCCAAAGGCAGGGGTGGTGGATGAGCGGTGTATACACTGCTCCCGCACCGCCCCAAAGATGCTGCTTGCAGGACTTTTTCCTGTCCTGCAATCGCATTGCCCCAGTATGAAAGCACTCGGGCTTTCACACTGGGGTGGATGGGGAGGGTTTTTTTAGACTCTTTACAGGCGCTATTTTTAGCACTAAAGTGCTTGAAAAAAGTCCCAGTGTGAAAAGGGGTCTTAGTTGTAACATGATAAAATTTAGAAAATTTCAAGGGGTATGAACACTTTTTCAAGGCACTGTATGTTTTCCAGGACTAGCTCTTGAAGTGTCTTGCTGTGAAACCATATAAATGACACTGAAACTTGATGTTAATGTTAACCACAGCAAGATTTTTTGTACAGCACAAAAAGAGCTTAAAACACACACACACACACATATTTATAGAGATAGATAGATAGATAGATAGATAGATAGATAGATAGATAGATAGATAGATAGATAGATAGATAGATAGATAGATAGACAGTATCTCACAAAAGTGAGTACACCTCTCACATTTTTGTAAATATTTTATTATAACTTTTCATGTGATAACACTGAAGAAATGAAACTTTGCTACAATTTAAAGTAATGAGTGTACAGCTTGTATAAGTGTAAATTTGCTGTGCCCTCAAAATAACTCAACACACAGCCATTAATGTCTAAACCGTTGGCAACAAAAGTGAGTACACCCCAAAGTGAAAATGTCCAAATTGGGCCCAAAGTATCAATATTTTATATGGCCACCATTTTTTTCCAGCACTGTCTTAACCCTCTTGGGCATGCAGTTCACCAAAGCTTCACAGGTTGTCACTGGAGTCCTCTTCCACTCCTCCATGACTACATCACAGAGCTGGTGGATGTTAGAGATCTTGCGCTCCTCCACTTTCCGTTTGAGGAGCCCCACAGATGCTCAATAGGGTTTAAGTTTGGAGACCTGCTTGGCCAGCCCATCACCGTTACCCTCAGCTTTTTTAGCAAGGCAGTGGTCATCTTGGAGGTGTGTGTGGGGTCGTTATCATGTTGGAATACTGCCCTGCGGCACAGTCTTCAAAGGCAGGGACTCATGCTCTGCTTCAGTATGTCACAGTACATGTTGGCATTCATGGTTCCCTCAATGGACTGTAGTTCCCCAGTGCCGGCAGCACTCATGCAGCCCCAGACCATGACACTCCCACCACCATGCTTGACTGTAGACAAGACACACTTGTCTTTATACTCCTCACCTGGTTGTCGCCACACATGCTTGACACCATCTGAACCAAATAAGTTGGTCTCATCAGACCACAGGACATGGTTCCAGTAATCCATGTCCTTAGTCTGCTTGTCTTCAGCAAACTTTGCAAAAGTTTGCCTGCTTTCTTATGCATTATCTTTAGAAGAGGCTTCCTTCTGGGAGGACAGCCATGCAGACCAATTTGATGCAGTGTGCAACGTATTGTCTGAGCACTGACAGGCTGACCCCCCACCCCTTCAACCTCTGCAGCAATTCTGGCAGCACTCATACGTCTATTTTCCAAAGACAACCTCTGGATATGACGCTGAGCATGTGCACTCAACTTCTTTGGTTGACCATGCAAGGCCTGTTCCGAGTGCAATCTGTACTGTTAAACAGCTGTATGGTCTTGGCCACCGTGCTGCAGCTCAGTTTCAGGGCCTTGGCAATCTTCTTATAGCCTAGGCCATCTTTATGTAGAGTAACAATTATTTTTTTAGATCCTCAGAGAGTTATTTGCCATGTTGACTTCCAGTGACCAGTATGATTGAGTGAGAGCGACTTGTGTAGCACAAGTCATGACTCACAGCAAAATGGGGGAACTGCTGTAAAGGTTGCAGTGGTTCACCATTTTTTTTTTTTTTTTCCATGAAAATTTGATTGAAGAAACAAAATGTTTGAGCATACAAAGTATCACATAAAGTACAATTACTCTTTCCAGAGACAAGATCTGGGTTTACATTTAACTCATGTATAGGCACGTAATGAGCAAAAACAGTGCTTTTTTGTTTGAGACTAATATGAAGTGAGACTCACCACTAGAGTTGAGCGAACACCTGGACGTTCGGGTTCTGCTGGTCCGTCCGAACTTCGGGACAAAGTCCGGGTCCGGGTCCGGACAGAACCCGAACGATCGCACGGACAACGTGGGCCTGGGCCTGAAACAGGGCTTCAAGCCTGCCTGGTCGTCTTGGGCTTGCAGGTCCACAAGCGAGTTGAGATCACCACTCAGAGTGAAGTATAATCAGAGTTTGTTTTTTCGTGACAAAAACGAGTAATGCACGGATATGTACTCAATTTACATTTGGGTCTAGAACAGAGACCTTTCTCATTAACATGAAATACACTATGAAACATACGAGTTTGTAAAACAAAGAAGTTAGTTTAAAAGTACCTTTTTTTTTTTTTTTTACCACTTGGTGACGTTGGAAATGTCGTCAAGGGGGTAAAACGACACTCAGTACTGAACACGATGTGTT
>BLSH010015242.1:143484-153552 GCA_018402905.1 Glandirana rugosa
AACACGTTCCAGCGATGTAGGGGCCGAAGGTGGGAGAACACCAGGGCAGGGGGCGTAGATGGAGGTAAATCTCATCTCAATCTTGCTGTCATGGAGACCAATGGGGGAGGATCTCGGGTGCTTTAAATTTCGACCTTCAGCCTGTGTGCTTCAGCTAAAATACTGCTTCTCTTCTCTGGGACATTTAGTCCTTTAATGTTGTGTGAGCAGATTTTCAGAGAAGTAGAGATTGTTCGCGTTGGAGGGTCCATCTTAACTCTTAAGTATTTTGGAGTGTGTTAGGTTGGGTGGCTGCTTTAAGGTGAGCTGGGGCTTTAAATTTCGTGGGCTCTAGGAGGGGGTAACCAGAGGTACTGTCGTTCTAACTCTACTCTAAATGGAGGTAGATGCGGGGGACGGGACCACAAGAGGGTGGAAGCCGGGGATGTAGCGACCTTGCACAAGTTGTGCAGTAAGTGAGGGTCCTGAGTGGGGGAGTCTCTGGATGGGGTTAGAGCTCTAGCTCGAGCAAATGTCCGGAGGCGGGAGCAGTCTTGCTATCCCGCCTAGTATGGGAAGGGGAACAATGGGGGGAGGCCGGAGGGGTTCAAGGTACGCCTGTTACCTCAAGGTTAGGGAGTGTGTTAACACCGGGGTAGTGTCGGGCTAAAGTCGCCCAGGGCTGCCTGCAATTTCAATTTAGTCATTATGGACCAGTTTTTACCGAATGAGAAGTAAAAAATAACAGAGTAATTGTTTCTAGGCTAGACATAAACATTAGGAGAGTGTCATTTTCCAGAACGGGTCTGCGTTAAATCCCGTCCGGCCCCCTCCTCACTCCCCCCGCTCGGGCCAAACAATGGTGGCCTCGGGCGGTGGGCAGTGGATCAGGGGCCCCCCGGGCGCCCCTCCTCCCCGCGTGCGCCCCCGGAGTTCCGCCACATCAATTGTCAGCGTGTCCCCGGGGGACCCACCCGGGGCGCGGAGCCCCCTGACTAATCACATACAACATTTTGACTTGGTACAGTTAAATATCATTTTCCATTAACAGCAAAATAACCCCATGCATCTGGTAGGTGTGTGGGCTTGGTACTCTCACCTGGGTTGTATCGGAGTGACATCACGGGAAAGATGAGGCTCCAATTTACCTGGGGTGTGCAGTCTTACTCTGGAAGGCCTCTCAGTCTTCTGTATTAGAGGAGTAATGTAGCTTGGGTTACAGTGTCCCTCTGGCTCCTTTCTCTTCCTCTTAGATCGGCTGGGTGGAATGGCGTTTCTCTTCTAAGCCACAATAGAGTTTGTGTTCCTGAAGGGGAAAGAAAAGATGGGGGGAGAAAAGGGTGAGAGGGGGAGGGAGAGAGTCTAGGACCAGGTCCATAAGTGAGTGTTGTGGTTAAATGGTCTCTTTAACTTTGTCATGTTGGGAGGCGTAAAGTTCTGATCTGTAGTCTCCTCTTGTGGTGAAAAGGTAGTTTTACATCTTGTTTCAAAGAGGGCTTGTGTTTTACGGTTGTTGTCCGTCTATGAGGATCACATCTGAGGGGTGGTTGCGGTGTTATCACTTGGAGATGCTCACTATTCATCCGCGTATTCTGTAGGCTGCCGGTTGGAGAGTTTCCAATTTTGGTGCGGACAGCTGAATCTGAATCTCTGTGTGCAAGACCTTGAAGCTTAATGTGCGTGATACGTCACTGGTCCACATACTCCCCCTATCTCTCTGTCGGTTGGGAGGGATATTGTAGAAGTCGGTCAGCTCTATTGTGGCTCGGTCGTGCGACCGATATTTAGTGACTGTTCGGTTTGGGTCCACCATGTATAAGGTGCCGGCTTGTTGCGTTGAGGTGCTGGGATGCACCTTTGTTCAGCTTCCTCAGGCGTCTCCAGAAGTGATTCGGGGACAGAGTAGAGTTTTCCACGTAAGTGCCATTGCTAGAGTAGATGAAGACTGCACACTTGCTAAGGCTGGATGCTTCACATGGAGTTTTGTAGGCTAACAGTCAGAACATAGAACATGAACTGGGGACCCATCAATGATTAGGGTCTTCCTATAAAAAACAGCAACTGGCTTAGAACGTCAGGAGGGTCCACAACTGCGGGCGGCTTCAGTCTTAGGCATTTGTCTTCCTCCGCAAAGATGAGGGAGAGGCCCCTGGTTCTCGGTCTGTTATGTCGTCCGGACCTCGTTGAGACGAGGGGGAGGGCGATCTGTGGCGCCTTTGTCTATGGCGTTGTGCACGCGGTGTTAGGCCTGCTGGTGTGGTTATCCAGGGTTCTGGTTTGAAAAAAGACCCGTACCAATCCGGGACTGGGACCCTGGGGATCCCTAACGTGTCACAGAATTCAGGTAGGTCGGCTGGAACACGAAGTGATGCTGTTCTGTTACCTGAGGTTGCTTGCAGGCAGAATGGAAACTTCCATCTGTAAATAATGCGTCTGTCCCTCAGGGTCTGTAGCAGAGGCCTCAGTTCTCTTCTGTGTTGCAGTGTGATGGCCGACAGATCTTGGAAGATTTGTATGGGGGCCCCTTCATGTTGTAGCTGCCCATGGTTCCGTGCCTGCCTTAGTATGTCTTCTTTCATGGTGAAATTTACTAGGCAACAAATTATGTCCCTGGGGGGATCTGAGTCCCTGCCCCTGGGTCTAAGGGCTCTGTGACAGCGTTCCATGTCCACCGGAGTGTCAGGAGGCCTACCTAGCAGGGTATTGCAGATCGCCCATACTGTTTGTTGTATTTGGGGTCCCTCAACCGTTTCAGGAATGCCTCTGAATCGCAGGTTATGTCTGCGACCCCTGTTATCTATATCTTCAAGATGGCGGTGCATCTCAAACAAGTGTTGTGCCTGAGTTTCAACCACGTTTTGTACCTGGTGTATTGCTGTTCCATTCATGGCCGCTGTTGCTTCTACCTGCTCTACTCTGTGTGCTATCCCTCTGATGTCTGCCTGCAGGTCAGAAATCGCTGCTGTCAGGGTGTTCTTAATATCAAGCGCTACAGCCTGTAGATCTGCAAGGCTGAGATATGAGGAAGTTGAAGGTGCTAGCGACGGTGTCTGTGCGTTACTGTTTCGGCTCTCTGGAGGCATCCGCCGGCCATCTGCAAAATCGAGGCCGTGGTCTGGCGGCTGTGTGTAGGCCTGAGATCCGTGCGGGTGCGAACGGAGGAGGGCCGGGATATTTTGACTCAGCTGAGTCGTCCCCATCTGCTCCTGTGGGTTTTTCCCCGCCATCACCGATGTGTTCAGGTACCTGGTCTGCTTATAATCGCTCCACAAGACTGCCTGGGCGACGGAGCTCCTTCACTGTGCTGCCGCCATGCTCCGGTGCCAAGCCACGCCCCCCTCGTGGTTCACCATTTAACACTGTGGCCTATTCCCTGGTGGGCGATCAACTTGTGGTCCTTCTTCTGAACACTAAGGAAATCTTCCCAGGAGCCCTTGAGATCTGACAAACCAAATACCTCCAGGGGATCGGGCTCACCTTCTGCAGGTTCAGTCATATGGTATCTTTCATCAGTATTGACATCCTGCATCACGGTATTATTAACAACCTCTGATGGTTCCTGCTTTTTGGGGGAAACCCCCGAACCTTTGAGCTTTTGCTCATACAATTTCCAAAATATGGGGCAGTCTCACCTGATTAGTAAGTCATGAGGTAATCCTGGGACCACCCCAACTTTTAGTGTAGCAGTTCCTGCTGGTGTACACAGGGTTACACAAGCCACCGTATAGTCTTTAATATCACCATTCACACAGATGACCCCAACCTGTTCCCCAGGTGCCATTTTTCTCTGCAACCTGTCTGCTCAGAACAGGGTAATGGTACTATAAGAATGACGGAGCACTACTACCTCCTGTCTATTTACCTGCACCATACATTAATGCAGATTCAGGCTGGTTGCAGCACATACTGCATAGGCATACATGGAGCGACGATGACCCATGTCGCACTCCATTAGTTCCTCCTGTAATGGGTGCCACATGACCCAGTTGGTGGCAGGACCAACAGCAAACCCTGCCGACTCTCTAGAGGCTTTGGCACTGGAGTCCTCCTGGCAGTTGTATTATGCACCCGAGCAGACACTATGCGGTCAACGGGTGCCTTCTTAGTGCTGAAACATACTGCCTTGGACACTCTTGGAAACCTGCCACGCAGCTGTGGCGCTCAACAGCAGCAGCCATCTCATCCAGGGACTGAGCCACCCATCGGTGAAGCTCCCTAAGAAGATAATGCAGAAAATGGTCCAGTGAAACTCATTCCACAATCTTAGTGGGGATCTTCTCCTCAGATTTCAGCCAATCCTGGATTAAATGCATCAGGTGGTACAGTTGCACACCCGCAGGCTTAGCCCTGTCAAAGCGCCAGCCAGGAACTTGGCTTGCCTTAAAGCCACAGTCACTCCCAGCCTGGCTAGTATTTCTGCTTTCAGCAATTTGCAGTCCTGTGCTGATTCTGGGGCCAAGTCACAGTATGCCTGTTGGGGATCTGCGGTCAGAAAAGGAGCCAGCACATCTGCTCAGTCTTTCTCATGTAGACCTTCCCTTGTTGCAATCCACCCAAAGAATGATAAATAAGCTTCAACATTGTCTGTGGCCGTCATCTTTTGCAGGGTCCGCTGTACTGCTTTCCGCGGGTAACCATTCACAATAGGGCCACCTCTCACCATTTCAGCCTGCTGGGTTACTGCTTTCTGTAACCCCACTATCTGTTCCAACAGTAAGCGGTTTGTCTCTTGTTGTGCAGCGACTGCCTGTGCATTAGCCACTGCTAATTGATTAATTAGTTCCTCCATGGCTTTTTTTAGAAGTCTTCACAGCCTGTGCAGCTTTAACCCAGGACATGGTATTGGCCTGCACCCATGAAACTGCCCAATGCATTCTCCACCAATTGTCAGGGATCAGAGGGGTGAACAGCTGGCTCAGAGACAGTTCAGTAAAAGATGCTTTATTCAGCATAAAGGCAAAAACAAATGGAAGAAACAACAGGCTTGTCTTTAAATACAGTCCCCACACACCAGCATAGTACAGTTTCTGCAGCAAACAGGCTTATGGGACAGAAGTTTACAGCTCTAGCCAGAGCTACAGTCCTTTATACAGTTTAGCTCAGCCAGCAGGTCACAGTCCACAAAGTGGTGCCTTCCACACAACACGCTGATGCCTTTCTCACTACTAGCAAACAGCTGCGCTGAGCCTTTCAGACCAGATGACTAGTAACCAGGTCTGAAGGAAACGTACCTGCCCTCTTCAGTTAACCCTCTCTTAACTATGCCCTAGGCTGACTTTCTACAATATATATATTGCAGCCAGGTTTATTGATAAAAGGTTACAAGTGAAAATAAACAAAACAGCAAAATAAATCCTTGCCTCTCTAGCTCTAACTACACATCAGCATTCCTTACTGAGTGGTGCTTGTCCCCGACACCCACAAAACATAGTTATTGCAAACCTTTTCTTTAGCCCAAAAGCCAAAGCTCCGTGTGTCAGCTTTCTCTGGCTGATCGCTCAGTCCCAGGGAAGAGCACACTTTGCTCTCTTCCTGGTTTATTTAACCAACACCTGAGAGGGGACACCAGTGGACCACAAAATCCAGTCCGAAACAAGCCCTGCCAAGGCGGCTGGTAAAAGACTCTGCTTTACTCCAATCCAAGTGACCGTATGTGAGGTGACACATAGCCTTGCATACTGTCACATATCCCCCCTCTGCTCAATTCCCTTGGGTTGAGCAACTGTCCCAACCATACAGTGGACCTAGGAAAGGGCATCTGCATTGTTTTGGAGCTTTCCCGCCCTATGCACCACTGTGAACTTGAATGGCTGTAAAGCCAGGAACCACCTTGTCACCCGACTATTCTTTTCCCTGTTGTCACACATCCACTTCAGGGGGGCATGGTCAGTGACTAGCCTGAACGGTCTCCCCAACAGATAATATTTCAGGGTGTCTAAGGCGCATTTGATAGCTAAGCACTCTTTTTCGACAATGGCATAATTTATCTCTTGCCTGTTCAGTTTTCTGCTCAGGTAGACAACCATCTGGGAAATATCTGATCTGGGAAAGTACAGCACCTAGTCCCACCTCAGAGGCATCGGTCTGCACGACAAACTCCCTTGAGAAAACTAGGGTCACAAGCACCGGGTGTGCACAAAGGGCTTGCTTCAACCTCTGGAATGCCTTTTCAGCCTCAGGATTCCACTTCTCCATGACGACCCCTCTACCTTTCGTCACATCTGTTAGAGGGACAGCAATGGTGGCAAAGTTGGGGATGAACCACCTGTAGTACCCCGTGATCCCCAGGAAGGCACACACTTTCTTTTTAGTTAGCAGTTGGGGACATTTTTGGATTGCCTCAATTTTATTGGTCTACGGCTTAACTAGTCCACGACCAATAATGTGGCCAAGGTATTTGGCCTCCTCTAATCCTATGGCGCATTTCTTTGGGTTGGCCGTGAGTCCCGCTCTCCGAAGGGAATCCACTATTGCTTGTAAATGAGATTCCCAATCAGGGCTGTGGATGATAACATCATCCAAATAGGCTGCTGCATAGGGGTGCTGTGGTCTTAGTGTTTTGTCCATCATTCTCTGGAATGATGCAGGGGCACCGTGTAAACTAAACGGCATCCACTTGTACTGAAACTACCCTTCAGGGGTAGAGAAGGCAGTCTTCTACTTTGCTGATTCTAGTAGGGGCATCTGCCAATAACCCTTAGTTAGATCTAGGGTTGTTATGTACTGGGTACCTCCCAACTGGTCTATAAGTTCGTCAACCTGAGTCATCGGGTAATGCATCAAACTTGGACACGCTATTCAACTTCCTAAAGTCATTACGGAACCTGATAGTGCCATTGAGCTTCAGGACCAGTACTATTGGGCTTGACCGGTCACTGTGGGACTCCTCTATCACATTCAAATCTAACATGGTTTTGATTTCTTTCTCCACTGCCTCGCGCCTAGCCTCAGGGATTCTATAGGGCTTCACATTGATACGAACACCTGGTTCCGTAATTATATCATGCTGGATCACTGAGGTCAGTCTGCATAAAGGGGAGAAAAAGTCTCTATATTTGCTTATAAACTCTTTAATGTCATTTTGTTGCGCTACAGACAATGACTCAGTTCTAGGGATGTCATGTGTCACTGGTACCCTGTCCTTTTGAAGAGGGGACACAGTCAATAAAGCCTCTCTGTCCTTCCACGGTTTTAAGAAATTAACATGATAAATTTACTCTGGTTTCCTATTCCCTGGCTTGTAAACTTTGTTGTTTACCTCCCCTACTCTTTCCATAACCTCAAAGGGACCCTGCCACTTGACCAGGAATTTACTTTCAATAGTGGGGATCAGTACCAGGACTCTGTCCCCGTATTTGAAAGCTTGGGTCTTGGCAGCCCGAGATAAACTCTCCTCTGGGCTTCCTGGGCTCGCTCCATGTGTTCCTGTACAAGGAGCAGGACAACTGCGTTTCGATCCTGCATCAAAGAGATATGCTCTGTTACTCTTCTATATGGGGTGGCCTCTCCTTCCCAAGTTTCTTTTGCAACATCTAACAGTCCCCTGGAATATCTACCATACAAGAGTTCAAATGTGGAAAAACAAGTAGACACCTGAGGAACCTCTCGTATGGCAAACATGAGGTATGGCAGCAAAAAATCCCAATTTCTCCCATCTTTGTCAACCACCTTTTTCAGCATACTTTTGGGGGTTTTATTAAATCTCTCCACAAGTCCATCTGTTTGGGGGTGGCAGACAGAGGTACGGAAATTGGAGATTTTGTACAACTTGCACAATTCCTTAGTGACTCTGGACATAAACGCAGTGCCCGGATCTCTTAAGATCTCTTTTGGGATCCCGACACGGCTAAATACCTGGACCAATTCCTTCGCGATAGTCTTAGCGGAGGTATTCCGCAAGGGTATGTCGTCAGGATAGAGTGTCGCATAGTCGAGGATTACCAGAATGTGCTGGGGGCCCCGAGCAGACTTTACTACTGGCCCCACCAGATCCATGCCACTTCTCTCAAATGGCACTTCAATTATGGGTAGAGGGACAAGTGGACTATGAAAATATGGCGATGGTGCAGTAATTTAACACCCGGAGCATGTTTCAGTGAAGATTATGATAACTTGTTGATTAATGAGATAACACAAATGGCAATGAAGGGAGAGGTTTAGATTATGGGTGACTTAAACATGCCTGACGTTAACTGGAATTCTCAAACTGCTATTACAAGCAGGAGCAGGGATGTAATGGAAGCACTGAATGGGGTTTCTCTAAAACAGTTAGTAAAAAGCCCAACCCGAGGTGATCATATTCTTGACCTAGTACTGACAAATGGGGATCAACTGTCTGATGTTGAGGTGGGGGAGAATTTGGGTTCTAGTGATCACCAATGTCTTTGGTTTGATATTAAAACAAGAACTGAAAAATCATATACAAAAACAATAGTTTTACATTTTAAAAGGACAAATTTTGCTGAAATAGGGAAATTTCTAAAAAAATGTGTGTAAAGGTTGGAGTAAAATGACAGGAGTAAGTAATCAGTGGGCACTATTAAAGTCTACCATCTTGGAGGCAACTAGGTTATATGTCAGGCAAGTTAGTAAGAATAAACGGAAGTATTGTTGGGGGGGGCGTGACCGGATGTGGGCGTGAGCGGCGGTGTGTGTCCCATCCCTGCTCTCTCCCAGCTTGTCCTCCGTAGCATAGCCCAGCCGACCCCGCCAGCCCCAATGTTGAAGGCACCCTGACTGAGGGACGTACGGACCCCCTGCAACAGCTGACCATAGCCGGGACTTGGAGGGACGAACAGCTCGCCGCTGCCCGCTACACGTGGGCGGAGGAGAAGGAAGCCCGGCATCAGCCCACGTGGCGCTCACTCTAATGCCTGCGGAGATGCCACGGACACGAATAGTGGAGGAGGAGGCACAAGTGTGTGGCCTGTCTGGGGAACCGTGAGTAAAAGTGGCTTTGCCGCACTGGGTGATTCAGCTGAAGTGGGACTGGTCGGTGTAATACCAGTTGGGATCCCCTCCTGTTGATGGACGCTCTAACATACGGTTATTTGTATAGTTCACTATAGCCCATTATAGCCATTGCCCTATTGGAACTGTACACTTACTGGTATATACTGGGGCATAAGGTGACTACACACTCTGATACTATATATGGTGGAGGTGGTTAAATCAATATATGGTATGTGTATCTGGGCGTTCTAAGGTGTCTTGTTTATCTGATGACCCCTTAAGTGACTGCTACCGGCGTGGAATAGATTGCTGGACACCTGATCAAACTTTAAAAGGGCCCACCAGATAGCTGATCCTTGGGAACCATGGTAAAAAAAAAAAACGGAGCAAACAACGCCACAAAAACCTCCCACCCAAACCCCCAAAGAAAGAGTGAAAACCAGCCAGACCACAGCCGCAAAGCTGGAAAAATTTGCCCATTTACCGGCTAAATCTGCAATTAAAGGGGAGCTTCAACCCCTAAGCAAAGTACAACAGGGGAATCACCAGGGCAGGGAAAGCCTGGGCCATACGGTGAAAGTAGGGGGGTTGGGCCCCGGTGAAGCGAGTGCCTCGAGTATGGAGATGCCGCCTCCATCAGTAGTGGAGGCGCTGGCCGAACCGGAGCCTACCCTGAGGGAGGTACTAGCGGCAGTGAATATCTGTAAGTCTACTCTACAAGCCTTGTGGGACCAGATGAAAGATATTAAGGTGGAAATCTCCCAGGTACACCAGGAAATACATAAGATAGAGGAAAGAACAACAAAGGCAGAAGAGAGGATCTAAAGGACCACATGGACCCTCTAAAGGTGGAATTATAGAAAGTAGACCAGGGTGTTCCGAACATCTCATCTGAATGTCTATAAGTGACGGCGATCATGGAGGGAGTCCCATCCGAGGCCAAGCCGGTCGCGGAGGTGATGACTACCTCCGCCGTAGAGGTATGAGCTCCGTGAGCGAAGTGGCCCCGGGTTGGGGGGATGAAAGTGGCATACCGGGTCCGAAAGGGACGGGACCACTAAGGGGACAACATGAAACGAATCCCCAACTTCGAGGGGAAATTAACGTCTAAATCGGCCATTTACCCGTTTAAAAAGG
>BLSH010015242.1:153562-176165 GCA_018402905.1 Glandirana rugosa
CGGGGGGAGACGGGGTGGGGAGGAGGGGCTAACACCACCCTCCCGCTCATCCCCCCCCCTCTCCCCGTGGGTCTGGGGATGGGGTGGGTGTAACACAAAGTAAAATAAAATAGGAGAGGGGGGGAGGGAAAGGGGGGGTACATTATATTTTTGAGTGGCAATATGAGCTGGGGGATAGGGTGGGGGGGAGGGATGGGACGGGCACACACATATGGAGGGGGTCCACCGAGGAAGGGAAAGTCACGCACAAAGGGCCTGGATAGGTAGGGAATGGAAGGGGGGTATAGCAGTAATGTGGGATGTGTGAGGTGTATGTATGTGAGAGGGGATGGATATCACAATGAAAACTGTAAACTTGGGTATGGGAGCTTATACAGGATAGAGGGCACACATGAGAAAGTGGGTAAGGCCGCATATAATTTTTCACAAATAAGGTATAACGGGCAAAAGAGAATATTTAGAAGCCCCGCTCGCGGGAGCCACCATGGGCAGGTCAATTCAAACGTAGGAAGTTATACCTTCAACATGTATAGTACATTTCAGACCCGTTTGCAAAAATGTACTGGAGCGTTTTCCTTACCGTTCTTGGAATAACGTAGCTGAGTAGATTAAAAATAGGCTCATGGAATGTTAGAGGATTGGGGAATACACTGAAAAGTCATGCAGTGATCGCCGGTATGGAAAGCAAAGGTGTGAAAATAATCTGTCTACAGGAGACTCACTTCAGCCCAGAGTCTGCACCACAATTTGGGGGCAGAAGATATAAAACACAATTCCACTCTACCCATTCCTCGTATTCACGAGGAGTGAGTATTTTGGTTAATAATGAGGTGCGGTTCTCCCCTAGGCAGATTAGTATAGATAAGTCTAGGCGGTATGTTTTTTTACATGGGGTAATTGAGAACGAGGAATTTATCCTTATTAATATATATATCCCACCTCCATTTAATTTAGAGGTGTTGGACAAAGTCTTTGAATTTATAATAGATAAATTACACATCCCAATCCTCTTGATAGGTGACTTCAATATGGTGCTAGACGAAGGGCTGGATAGATGGCCATCCAAGGATGGGAAGGAGGGGACAACAACAGGAAACCGCTTTGCGCGGACACTGGCAGAATTGGGCTTATGTGACTTTTGGAGGGTAACCAATCCGGGAAAGCGACAATACTCATGTAGCTCTATCACGCATCGTACACTTTCTAGAATTGATTTAGCGATAGGCAACAAACAGGCCCTGGGTATGGTGAGCAAGGTGGCATACCATCCCCGAGGCCTGTCAGATCACTCCCCCTTGCTGGTAGAATTCAGCATGGGGGAAAGGAGACACAATAGGGACTGGAGGATTAGCCCGTACTGGCTGGGGCAGCTGGGTGACTCAGACGGGGTTGAAGGAGCCCTGAAGGAGTTTGTCGAGATAGATGCGGATTCCGCCCCAATAAGTATAATTTGGGACACGTTAAAAGCCTACCTACGAGGTATCTTAATACAGAAGGTTAGTAAACTGAAGAAAGACTCTGAAAAATGGCAGGATAATGTAAAACAAGAGGTTAAAAAGGCAGAAGAGCAATATATTGCGAACCCAGACTCAGTTAGATATGAACTCCTAGTGGAAGCACAACAGGCTTATAAATCCTCTGTCATGAAGAATGAGGAAAATAAGAGATTAGTCCAAAGATATAACGCCTTCATGGAGGGTGAGAGAGTGGGCCCAGGCTCTGGCCTTTTTAATCAAATCAAACTCCTCGGTTATGGGGGTGCCCATAATAAAAACATCGGATGGGAGTTTGAACTCAACAATGATCGGAATAACGGAAACCTTTAGAGAGTACTACGAGGGACTATATCAATCTCAAAGTATTGAAGAGGAAAGACAGGAGATAGATTTTTTAAGTAAGGTGTCGGTACCGACACTCTCAGAGGGTGACAGAGAAGCGTTAGAAGCCCCAATCACCTTAGACGAAATACAAAATGTGGTAAAGGACATGGCCAGACATAAATCCCCGGGCCCAGATGGACTACCAGCTGAGGTATACAAATGCTACGGGAACATCCTACTCCCAGAGCTACTAAAAATGGTAGAATGGGCAAGAGAACATGGGGAATTACCAGCCTCGATGCGCGAGGCCACAATAACAGTGATTCACAAGGAGGGGAAGGATCCGGTAGAGGTTGCATCATACCGGCCAATTTCCCTCCTATGTACGGATGTTATAATCTTGTCGAAGGTCTTGGCAGCCAGGCTAAATAAGGTGATACAGAAAGTTATCCACCAGGACCAATTGGGATTCATTCCCAATAGGTCCACTAGCATAAATATCCGAAGGGCTTTTCTAAATCTACAGCTGACTGCAGGGGGGAAAAAGTCTAGGGCGGTTTTGTCCTTGGATGCTGCCAAGGCCTTCGACAGCCTGGAGTGGGACTACCTGTGCTGGAGAAATTCCGGCTGGGACCGGGTTTTATAGGTTGGGTTAAAACGCTATATAAAGATCCATATGCGAGAGTACGGGTAAATGGGAGGAGCTCGGATAGGTTCCCCCTAACAAGAGGGACGAGGCAGGGGTGCCCACTGTCACCCCTGCTCTTTGCCTTGGTGATTGAACCATTAGCAATTGCAATTAGAATTGCTGCAGGTGTGAAGGGGTTCCATAGAGTGTCTGGGGAGGAGAAGATAGCGTTATACGCGGATGACGTACTTTTATTTTTGGAGGATATACCAGACTCCTTGACCTCAGTGATGAACATATTAAATGAATACGGGGTAGTATCAGGGGTTAAAATAAACTGGGAGAAGTCGGTATTGATGCCGGTAGATGCAATGGAAACGTATCTGGGAAAATTAAATATTTAGGTATAGTCTTCACAAAGGATTTGAAAGACTTTATACCAAATAACCTGGTACCTCTCCTTAATAAATTTAGAAATAAAAGCAAGATATGTAGGCGACTGCCCCTCTCAGTGGCGGGTAGGTGTAATCTAATCCGGATGGTGTGGCTCCCCCAGTTGCTTTATGTCCTTCATAACTCCCCGGTTTGGTTACATAAAAATGGTTCCAGAAAATAGATGGAATCTTTCGGGATTTGTTATGGAAGGGACGGGTGGCGAGAATCCGGTTGGGCACTTTACAGCTCCCGCTAGATAAAGGGGGGATGGATCTGCCGCACCCTAGGAACTATTACCTGGCGGCACAGTTGCAACACCTGGCAGGCTGTGGGATGAGGGAGGGTGGTGTCTCGAACGAATGACTTATGCTCGAGTCCACACCTCATGGAACAATATTGGAGACGATAGAGGCTAACTCATTTAATGCGGATACCCCGACATTTAAAATTATAATTAGGGTCTGGAAGACAGTCAAGGAGCACATGGGAGCCAGAGGGATGGTGTCAGTGACCTCCCCCCTATGGAATAACAGGAATTTAAAAGAGTTACGCGAGATTGGAATAATTAAGGATTGGGAAGTCCGAGGTATTACGCATTTAGTCCAGCTGTTTGATGGGGGAAACCTGAAAACCTTCTTGAAGTTGAGGGAGGAGTACGATATCCCGGAACGATCATATTTCGGTTACCTCCAAGTCAGGCATGCATTAAATGCACAGTTTAAAAAGCGATGGGTGGAATGGGGTGAGGTACCCCTGTTACAAAAAGTGACTGATTCTCTCTCACAGAAGGGATTGATATCCACACTATATAAAGGTTTGAATGCAGGCAGAGAGGGTGGGAGAGCTTGGGAGTAAAAAGAGGTGGGAAAAGGACCTCGGCCCAATCTCCTCAACGCAGTGGAGCTCGATTCTGGACTCCTGCAATTTAGTCTCAATGGCACCCTCACAGAGGATGTCCCATTTATTTCTTTTACATAGGGTTTACTACACGCCCCAGAGATTATTTAGCTTTGGGAAGAGACAAAATGATAATTGTCCCAGATGTCAGCAACTTGGGGACCTTATCCACATGTTTTGGAGATGCCCAAAACTGAAGAGATACTGGGAGGAGGTGCTCAGCTCTTTGAATAGGATCTTCAAGATACAGGATAGGTTGAACCCTGTCCAGTGTGTCCTGGGTTGTGGGCAGACTGGGGAAAAGGGAGCACGACTCCCGATTGCCACACTGAGTTTCCTATTCCAGGCAAGGAAATTGATCGCCCGGAAGTGGCAATCGAGAACCCCCCCCCCGACAAAGGAAGAATGGATAAATGCTGTAGACGAGACTATGTGGATGGAGAAAAGCATGTTTTTAAGAAGGGGTAATTTGAACGGGTTTGCGAAAAAGTGGAGGTTGTGGCTCTCAGATAAAGGGTATCCGGCATAATAGCATAGAGATTGCTTGAGAGGTTGTATGGGAGGTAATGTGATGTTGTGGAAGGGAAAATAGATGATATACCTAAGACATAAGGACCTTGACAAAATGATAAGATTGGGTGGTAGAAAGTGAGATTTTTTCCTTTTTTTTTTTTTTTTATAAATATGATGGGAAGAGAAAAGAGGAATGGATGACATGTGTGAGTGGGGGAGGATGACTGTTTTGGAAGATATGTTCGGGTGAGAACTGCTTGAGGGAGGGGGGGGTGGGGAGGAAGATTACTTTTGTATTGATGGTGTATAGCATGCCAGTTTATTACTTATGTTTGTCCGGACCCCTCTACAGGTTGTGGAAATAAAGTATATTGATTTCTAGATGGGGAAAAACCGGGAAAAGTAAATATTTACCACAATGATGTAATAGACTTGGAGGTAGTATGAACTACAGGCTGAATACTTTTCCTCCTAAGATAATTTACTGATGTGGAAAAAAAAAAAAAGAATAAACGGAAGAAAAAAACAGTATGGTTCACCAAAGAGGTAAGTAGGATAGTAAAGGGAAAAAATGGCATATAGAGGACCGAGAGGAGTATAAAAATAGACAAAAGGAGGCCAAACACATTATCGGTGCTGCAAAAGCACAGAAAGAGGAGGAAATTGCTAAGTCTATTAAGGAAGGAGATAAAACCTTTTTTAGGTATATTCGTGATAGAAGGAACAAATACAATGGGATCACTAAAATGAAAACTGGGCACAACACATATGTTAAGGGAGACCAGGATGTAGCAAACCATTTAGACAATTACTTTTGTTCAGTCTTCTCAGAAACAGACTGCACTAATGATAACAAGTTAGGGAATCATATTGGTTCTAGTAATGATGGTTCATTTCTAGGATTTCTGGAGACAGAGGTAGCTGAGGAACTGGCTCGGTTAAAGCTTAATAAAGCAATGGGCCCTGATGGTATTCATCCCAGAGTTCTAAGAGAACTTTGCGATATAGTTGTTGGACCATTAACAAATCTTTTAAATAAATCTCTTCTAACAGGAGAAGTTCCCCATGACTGGCGGATAGCAAATATTGTACCTATCCACAAGAAGGGCAGCAAGGTAGAAGCTGGCAATTACAGGCCAGTGAGTTTAACATCAATTGTAGCCAAGGTAATGGAATCACTTCTCAAAAGAAGGATCATTGATCACGTAAAATACACAGCTTGCTGGACCCAAAGCAGCATAGCTTTACTGAGGGCAGATCGTGCCATACAAATCTGATTGAATTCTTTGACTATATTACCAGTGTTTTGGACCAGGGTGGTGCTGTGGACATAGCATATCTTGATTTCAGCAAGGCATTTGATACAGTTCCACATAATGATCTGATACAAAAGTTGTACTAGTTGGGACTTAACCCTTGGGTGGTTCAGTGGATATGCAGTTGGTTAAAGGATAGATCCCAGAGTGTGGTTGTAAATGGGGTTCACTCAGAGCAGAGACCAGTCACCAGTGGGGTACCACAAGGTTCTGTACTGGGTCCTGTTCTATTTAACCTATATGTAAGTGATATAACTAAAGGTTTGTTAGGCAATGTATGTCTCTTTGCTGATGATACAAAGGTGTGTAGTAGGGTTGATATCCCTGGAGGGGTCTGTAACATGGAACATGATTTGGCATTGCTGGAAGATTGGTCAAAGCAGTGGAGACTGCAGTTCAATATTTCTAAATGTAAAATAATGCATCTAGGGAAAAAGAATCCCCTTAGAGAGTACAGCATTGGGGGCACAGTGTTAGCCAGCACTACAGAAGAAAAAGATTTGGGGGTGCTTATTTCAGATGATTGCAAAATGAGCAAACAGTGTAACCAGGCAGTGGTATAAGCAAATAGAATTCTGGGATGTATCAGTAGAGAGATCACCAGCAGGAGGAAAGAGGTTCTGATTCCACTATATAGATCTTTAGTGAGACCTCACTTAGAATACAGTGTCCAGTTCTGGAGACCACACTTACAAAAAGATATTGATAAGATAGAACGAGTTCAGAGACGGGTAACAAAAATGGTGAAAGGTCTGGGGGATAAAACATATCAAGAGCGACTTCGGGAACTTAATATGTACAGTCTGGAGGAAAGAAGGGAGAGGGGAGACATGATTGAAACCTTTAAATACATCAAGGGGGTGAATAAGGTTCAGGAGGGCAGTCTTTTCAATATGAAAACAAAATCAAGAACACGGGGACATGACCTCAAGCTAACATAAATCTATAGCCAGACAACAAGGTTAATGTAAAAAAAAAAAAAATTATAAAAAAAAAATAAATAAAAAGGGGCAGACTCAATGGACTACTCAGTTTTTTTCTGCCGTCACTTTTCTATGTTTCTATGTTTCTAATATTCTCTGACATCTGCATGGAACCCAGTCCTGAAGAATCTCTGGCTTATTCTCTCATTGATCTTCTCTATACCCAGATTATATGGCCATGGGCTAAGTCTAGCACCATCCTGCGATAGGGTTTGGGGACCACTAGCTGCTCTACCTCCTCCTCACCATGTTTTACCACCTGATACAACAAATTGTTCCTCAGAATCATGTAGGGAAAAGATACCCTCCAATTAGGTTCCACAGGTTCCCCATCCACCATTTTAACATTTTCTCTGGCTCTAATGAGCATGACATCTCGCAGCTGTTCTGTACAAAAATCCTCTCTCCTGACCTCTAAGTCAGGGACCACAGGCTGTCCACTCTCACTGTTAAAGTCAGAGATGTTTTCTGGTTCATCAACCTCCAGCTGGGAACTGGCTTCCAGCTCCTCCTGCTCCCCAGCCTTCACCAGAAAAGGAAGAGGGTCTCCTCCTCCCTCAGTCATACCAACAGTCTCCCCTTCACTTTGGCAATGAAAAGGCTTTCCATCCACAGAAATCATACACATTTGTCTCTCCATGCATCCTAAACATGAAGCCGTATATGTAACCTGTGCAAAAAAGAAAGGCGTCTATTCATATAAGCTTAATCACATTACATGGGTTCATCATTCAGACAGTTGGCAGCAATATGACCCAATGCATGGCATTGGTAGCACTGTTTGTGGTCTATACCCAGTCCTCTCAAGGGTCTCAAAGACCTTCCTGGCTTCTTTGGCCAGTTTCCAGGTCTAGAGTCCATAGTCTCGTTAGCCATAACATCAGTCTTATCAATCTTCCCCACACCCTTGAACCCTGGAACAGGCTTACCAGATCTGCTGGGTAATCTTTCACCCCTACACCCCTAGATAGTGGGGTGCAGACGGGTGCAACAAGTCCTCAGCAGCAGTGTATATCTCCATGAGGTCCACCAGTTGGTTAGCAGTTTTGGGGTCCCCATGACTGACTCACTTCCTCAGAGCGGCAGGGAATGCACGCAGATACCGATCCATGACCCTATACTCCACAATCTGAGGGTCTGGCAAGGTGTCTGGCTGCAACCACTTCCTCGTGAGATATATCAAGCTGAACATTTGCGAGCGTGGTGGCTTGTCCATGCGGTAGAACCACTGATGCACACGTTGAGCCTGGACAGCCATGGTGACATGAGTATCTCTGTCTTTAGAGTCTCATAGTCCTGGGCCTTATCTGGTTCCAAATCAAAGTAGGCCTTTTGTGGTAGCGTCCATCTATCACCTCGCCATGCATACCATCACTATATATATATATATATATATATATATATATATATTGTAAGGGGGTTAGCTCGGCAGCGGGTGTGTTTGACCCCCTGGAAGGGTTCGCTACACAATTTAGGCACAGCGAGACAGCAGTTTCAGAGGAAAACAAAAAGGTAGTTTATTCTCACTAAGTACAATGTGAAAAACAGCAACACAAAACAAAACAAGCAACAAAATAAATCATAGGCCACTTGGCCACTGACTGCACGATAGGTTTCCCTGTCTGTCAGCTGGGTACAGCCTACCGCTGTACCTAGCTCCTATCTCTCACTGAACAGTCTGCCACACAGGCTTCTTACCAGACAAGCTGTTACACTCCCCAGTCTGTTGACCTGACACAGAACCTGGTTCCAGGGTGGAGCACTCACCTATGCTTGCTGGGAGTTTATGTAGAGGTCTTAAACAGCCAGCTCAACCCAGCTGGACTCATTACCTCTACCCCTGCAAGACTCAGCACTCCCCCTAGTAGTATAAGTCTGTATACACTTTGAACCTTGGGCAAGCAACCAGGCGTCTTTACCTGCCAGCTGTCACATACCCCCCCCTCTTGTTTCAAACTGGGATTTGGGACACAAACAGCCAGGTACGCAGGTACCCGACATAGAGCATCCACGTTCCCCATTTGAACCCCAGGGCAATGCTTCACTGTGAAGTTGTATTCTTGCAGGGCCAGAAACCAATGATTTACCCTTCTATTGGTCTCCTTGTTTTGAGCCATCCACTTTAAGGGTGCGTGATCTGTAATCAGATCAAGTGTCTACCCAGCAAATAGTATCGCAGGGAGTTTAGTGCCCATTTCACCGCTAGACACTCTTTTTCAATTGTGGCATAATTTTCTTTGTGGGGTTTCAGTTTCCTGCTAAGATAAATGACTGGGTGATTTTCTCCGTTCCAGACCTGGGACAACACTGCTCCTAAGCCTACATCTGACGCATCAGTCTGTACCACAAAGTCCTTAGCAAAGTCAGGTGAGTACAGCACTGGTTGGCTACATAAGGCTTTCTTTAAAGCCTGAAAGGCTGCTTCAGCCTCAGGAGTCCATTTCACCATGGAAGACTCTTTCCCTTTTGTCAGGTTGGTTAGGGGCACAGGCTGCGAACCAAAGTGAGGAATGAATCACCAATAGTATCCAGCAATTCCAAGAAATGCTCGAACCTGCTTCTTTCTGTTGGGGCGCGGCCAGCTATTTATGGCTTCCACTTTGTTGATTTGGGGTTTTATCACTCCCCTCCCAATAGTGTACCCCAAATATTTGGCCTCTTCTTGTCCAATGGTACGCTTTTTTGGATTAGCCGTGAACCCAGCTTCCCTTATGGAGTCTAGTACAGCTTGCACTTTTGGCAGATGTGAGGCCCAATCCGTACTGTGGATGATCACATCGTCCAAGTAGGCTGCAGCATACTTCTGATGGGGCCTCAGAACTTTGTCCATTTTCCGCTGGAACGTGGCTGATGCATTTTGTAACCCAAATGGCATTCTTTTATACTGGAATGCACCCTCTGGTGTTACAAATGCCGTTTTCTCCTTCGCTGACTCAGCTAGGGGAATTTGCCAATACCCCTTGGTGAGATCAAGGGTCGTCATCTACCGGGCTGTTCCCAGCCGGTCGATCAGTTCATCTATGCGTGGCATGGGGTAGGTGTCAAATTTTGTAACTTTATTCAACTGCCGGAAATCATTACAAAATCGCCAGCTCCCATCAGGTTTGAGCACTAAAACGATCGGGCTGGACCAGTCACTCTGGGACTCTTCTTTCACACCTAATTCAAGCATTCGTTGAACTTCCCTTCGTATTGCCTCCCTTCGGGCCTCCGGTATTCAATAGGGCTTTAGTTTTACCCTTTCACCTGGTGGGGTGATAATGTCATGCACTACCCCAGATGTTTGTCCCTGCAGCTCAGAGAACACCTCTCTGTTGCGGAGCACAAACTCTTTCCCCTCCTGTTTTTGGGGTTTTGATAAGGTGATTGCTATTCCCACCTCAGGAATTAAGCAGTTGGACTGAGTCTGCGACACCAAGGTGTCTGTGACTATGGATTCCCTATCCCTGCAGCCTTTCAACAGATTAATGTGGTATATCTGTTCTGGCTTCTGCCGTCCTGGTTGTCTGACCCTGTAGTTCACCTCAATCACTTGTTCAATTATCTCATAAGGGCCCTGCCATTTGGCCAGGAATTTGCTTTGAAAAAGTACGGGTCTTGGCCTTGCGGTTATACACCCTTTTCTTTGCTAACTGCACTTGGGCCAAGTGTTCCTTGACGATTGGCATTACTTGTGCAATTCTATCTTGCATTAGAGCAACATGCTCAATCACGCTCCGGTGGGGAAACTCTCACTTTCTCAAGTTTCCTTGGCGATATCCAACAGCCCTCTTGGGTGTCTCCCATAGAGTAACAAAGGGTGAGAACCCGGTAGAGGATTGTGGTACTTCCCGAATAGCAAACATCAAGTAGGGTATTAAACAGTCCCAGTCCTTTCCATCTCAATTCACCACCTTTTTTAACATTTGTTTTAGGGTCTTGTTGAACCTTTCAACCAACCCATCCGTTTGAGGGTGATACATGGATGTACGTAATTGTGTCACTTTAAACAACTTGCACAGCTCTTTCATTATCCTGTACATAAATGGGTTACCCTGGTCTGTAAGCAATTCCTTACAAATACTGACACGGCTGAAGACCAGAAATAGCTATTTGGCTATCGTCTTGGCAGAGGTATTTCTAAGAGGGATCGCTTCAGGATAGCGGGTGGCATAGTCCATTATGACCAAAATGTACTGATGCCCCCTAGCAGACTTCAGTGTCGAACCAACCAAATCGATTGCGATCCTCTCAAAGGGAACCTCAATGATGGGGAGAGGTACCAGTGGGTTATGGAAATGCGACAAAGGTGCCGACTTCTGACACACAGGGCAGGAGGAACAATAATTTTCTATTACCTTCATGACCCCAGGCCAATAGAACCTTTGCAATACTCTCTCTCTGGTTTTCTCCGCCCCCAAATGACCTCCCAAAATGTGCCCATGGGCTAATTCCAATACCAACTTCCTATAGGGTTTGGGTACCACAAGTTGCTCAATGGTTTCAACCGCCTTTTGGGCAACCCGTTACAACAGATCCCCTTCCACCATAAAGTATGGGTAACTGCAAGACTGATCTGGGTTCACTAATTCACCATCTATCTTTACCACATTTTCCTGTGCCTTTATCAGGGTGGGGTCTTTTACCTGTTCTGTGGCAAAATTTTTCCTAAATCAGAGAACTCTACAGGCGGCATGTTTACGTCTGAAGATGTTGGTTCCTCCCCAGTTTCCCGAATCTCTCCTGCCAACACCGACAAGGGGAAATCCGGTGAAGTCTCACCATTCTCACAGGATACCTGGGATTCTCTTCCTGGCTTCTAGGGGCCTCTGTGGGGGGTTCTGGACCATCCCAGAGTCCCCAGAACTTTGGAAAATCCCTCCCCATAATAACATCATGTGGTAAGTGAGGCACCAACCCCACCTGATGAGTTAGGGTACCTTTGGGGGTTTCAAAAACCACTTTAGCCACAGGATAATCCCTGGTGTCCCCATGTACACAAATAACAGCCACCTTATTATTCCTAGAGACCTCTGTAGTAACTAATTCAGCTTTGATCAATGTTACCAGACTATCTGCACCTAGCAACACAACAACACTTTTATCATTAATACACATTTTGCATAAATGTTTTTCAGTTCCCCGAGTGGCAGTGCATGCAACTGTCGCAAACAGCGATTGATGTCTGTCTCTTAGAAAGTCACAATCCATAGGCTCATCCACAACTGGGCAATTGGCTGCAATATGTCCCTCTTGCCAGCAACGATAACAAATAAACTTTTTCATTACTTCCTGTGAATTTGACTGCAGTCGCCATACATTATGCAGACTTCCCACCCTCTCACTCTCTCCACCCTTGAAGTCATCTTACCCGCCGCTGGGGATGGTCTGGTCTTAGGGTGGAAAGTCCATGAGTCCCTGGGAGAGGTGGTCAGGTAAGTACCTCTCTACCAGATCCACAAGCTTGTCGGCCGTATCCGGGTTTCCATGGTTTACCCGCTTTTGGATAGCAGTAGGTAGAAATCTCAGGAACCAATCCATTACCACCCGTTCCACAATCTTTGGTGCTGTCAGAGTTTCAGGTTGCAGCCACTTCCTGCCCAGGTGAATGAGATCATACATTTGTGACCTGGGGGGCTTTTCAAGTTGGAAAGTCCAGTTATGCACACGCTGAGCCTGGACAGCCAGGGTGACACCCAGCTGTGCCAATATTTCTGTTTTTAGCACAACATAGTCTTTTGCTTGGTCCAGCTCTAAGTCATAATATGCTTTCTGCGATTCCCCAGCTAATAGAGGAGCCACCAATCCAGCCCACTGTTCCTTAGGCCACTTTTCTCTCTCAGCAGTCCTTTCAAATGTGGTCAGAAACACTTCAGGATCATCCTCTCCAGTCATTTTTGGCAATATACGGCTCACACAATATTATAGTGTATTACTGGAACCACTTGCCTCACTGGTCTGTGGACATTGTTGTGTTATGGCATCCAATTGCTGTTGAAGTCTCTGCTCTTGCTTCTGCAACAGCTCAATTAAGCGAGCCTCAGATTGTTGCTGGGCTCGTTGCTGTGCTTCCATACTTTGCTGGTGAGCTCGCTGCTGTGCTTCCATACTTTTCTGGAGAGCTCGCTTCTAATTAGCTTTTGCTTGTTGTAGACTAGCATTCGTTTGTTGCAGACTAGCATTCGTTTGTTGCTGATTAGCATTCGTTTATTGCTGATTAGCATTCGCTACAGCAAGCTGTCTCAGTATTTCTTCCATGCTGGCCTTTCACAAAAAAAACTGCCCCTGGCTTCCTCCACCACTGTAAGGGGGTTAGCTCGGCAGCATGTGTGTTTTACCCCCTGGAAGGATTCGCTACACAATGTAGGCACAGCGAGAAAGCAGTTTCAGAGGAAAACAAAAAGATGGTTTATTCTCACTAAGTACAATGTGAAAAACAGCAACACAAAAAAAAAACAAACAACAAAATAAATCCTTGGCCAATGACTGCACGATAGGTTTCCCTGTCTGTCAGCTAGGTACAGCCTACCGCTGTACCTAGCTCCTATCTCTCACTGAACAGTCAGCCACACAGGCTTCTTATCAGACAAGCTGTTACACTCCCCAGTCTGTTAACCTGACACAGAACCTGGTTCCAGGGTGGAGCACTCACCTATGCTTGCTGAGAGTTTATGTAGAGGTCTTAATGTGCCAGCTCAACCCAGCTGGACTCATTACCTCTACCCCTGCAAGAATCAGCACTCCCCCTAGTAGTATAAGTCTATATACACTTTGAATCTTGGGCAGATGTACCTGCCATCCTGCACGCAACCAGGCATCTTTACCTGCCAGCTGTCACAATATATATTGTCGTGTGATAAATGATAAATTAAAACATCCATAAAAATGTGCAAAAAGATAGTCATTCCATGTGAAGAATAAGCCCCTTATAAAATTGGAAACCAGGGTGGTAACACCTGCATTGGCTTTAACGGCAGCAGTGATGGTGTACAATACCTTCAGCTGAAATCAGATCATTCAAACAGTGAAACCTCAAGGACTGTATACAGCAGAAAAAAGCCCTCAGCTGAGAGTGAATCATCAAGGTGAACCCCAAGAGGAGCATGTAGTGGGAAGCTCCTTGCTTCCAATGGGCTGAATTTGTACCGGCCAGAGTAGGACAATCCATGATGATGTCATGTAAACCACGCAAACTGCCGGAAGGATCCAAGGAAAGGACAGTGAAGCTATGATGAGGTGGAACATATTGACGTGTACCAGGGTGTTGCTATGACAACACGTTTCACGCTCATGCACTCTGTCAAGTCATGTGACCACTGTAATGGACTCAGGATTACAAGGGATGTTGTACAGGAGGCAGATGGAGTAACATACAAAAAAAAAAAACACCTATAGTATTGCCTCAGGTATAATAACACCATCTTCATCACCTTTATCTCATCATTATTATTACTGTTTAGGCAGACCCCATAAAACATCCGGGTAGGTGTTACACAGAGGAATGATTCCTCTATGGTTGGAAAATCTAATAATCAAGACCCTAGATCTGACATAATAGGGTGTAATAATAAGGTAACTAGCTAGTGCCCCAATACACAAGGTAGTTTCTTTGCCAAGAAGAATTTAAGTTCAAGTCCTTCCAGAGAAGACTCTGTGAATTGGCTTCATAGAGAAGGCTGCCACTTCAAGTCATGCAAACTGAATGGTGTTCAAAACACATCCAATTTGCATGTATGTGAACCCAGTCTTAGGCTATATGTGGCAGAGAACAGTACCCCTGAAAAAAGGAGTGACACCCAAAAGTTAACCGTGTTCTCTATCCCCACCCAAAATCATTATAGTCTACTTAATCGTGACTTAGAGGACTGTGTTATGTTGGGCGCCTCCACCAGGAACCTTCAATCCAACACTAGGCAATTTTCTTTTAGACCAGTCCCCGTAAGGGGTATCAAAAGAAAAAAGTAAGCTAGAAGAGGCAGAAGAAGAGGAAGACACATCAAGACTAAAAAATAAAGGAAAGTGAGCCATTGAACACCTCTGATAGCACTATAAAAATTTATAATTTATCTTCTCACAATCTAACCGGTGAAGAAATATATCTCTGTTAAAGAAAGGTCTCAGTTTTGCTCCATCCAAGGGTCCCAATAAATTTGGTCTATTCAAAGACCTGAATGGATTTATCCGTTCTCTAACCATCAGATGTCACTATGCCAATGACCCAGCCACAGATATCAGTGAGGATTTGGAATCATTGGTTCCATTTGCAGGTACTGTTGAGTTAGAAACAGATCAGGTGGCAGTCAGTATATTGGGTGAACTATGGAAGGAACGTTATACAGGTTCCTGATCTTCTGAATGGTTCTCTGATGCTGAAGTGAAACACCCTAGGTTCAGGCCAAAATCTTCCTTTTTTCCCTCACAATCAAAGGGCCCCTATATCGAGACCATTTTTCAAGCCATATACAAGGATTTTTTGGCCTTGCGTAATGCCAAAGGTAAACATAAGCCTAACAATGTGGCTAATTCAGAACTAAAAGCTTTAAAAGCCATCAAAAATAACAAGGATATTATTGCAAAACAGGCCAATAAAGATGGTAGCATAGTTGTTCATGATAGAGTAGACTATTTAAAAGAAGCCTATCATCTCCTTTGTGACTGTAATACTTATAATAAACTGAAAAAGAATCCCCTTCCTGAGTATCAACATGCCCTAAAATTCATGGCTGAGGAAGCTTATAAGGATGGGGTGCTGGAAAAAAGGAGAAATAGATAGATACCCCTCCATTGATCACACAAGTACACTTATGTAAGGAAAAAATATATACAAGATCTTTATTTTTAACAATAAAATATTTAAAAACACATATCAAATTGTCATAGCTTGCATACTAATACCAACATATCATTGTCCACAACAAACCTGTATGGCTGTTGGTCGAGATGAGGAACTAGGGTCAGCGCATTTTGTGGAAATGATCGCTTCTTCAGGACCTCTTAAATGCACATGATCACAAAAATAGGTTATTTTTCTGGAAGATTTCAATTCATGTATTTTTCATATATTTTTCAACTAGACCACACAGTATACAGAAATGCACTGGTGGAAAATCCAGTAAGGTATAGTCTCACCGGCCCATGGGAGAAAGATCAGCCCCAGAGTAGAGCTCTTCATATAGAAAGGCCCCAGAGTGTCCACTGTGTGGTAGTGTGAGGAGCACAGCCTATAGTGTACTAACTTCCAGCTTATATTAGGGATTAAGGTCACATAATAGATGTACTCAAACATTATAAATGGGAAGAAGGGCATCTGTGGGCCTCGTTAGATTTCCCTCTATAACTCCATTTCCCACATAGTGGGCCTAACAGCTTTGTAGTACTTTCAATTCTTGCCAGGCACAATTCCTGGTTGAAGGGACTACATTTTGCTTGGAGCATAATTATTTTATGTTGCACATTTGGACCCACAACCCTTTCGCCAGGCATATTTTGTACTATGGTAGGTATATTGATGATATATTGATTATCTGGTGTGGGGATGTGGACCATTTCTCCTCCTTTGTATCCCATTGCAATGATAATTCATTGGGTCTGAAGTTCATGCATGTCCTAGATCCCTACAGAATTCAATTTGGAATGGTTTGAGAAAGGAACCTATAAGAGTTCCGGAACGTGTTACCATAGCAACCCATCTGCCCCAGGTGTGACATCACATCCTGACTTGTGTTCCACAGTGGCTTCTCTCACCTCCCAGAACGTTGGACTTGGTTTTCTCCCTGACTACATGCTGTTTGCTGTCACAAGCAGCTCTTCTGGTGGAAGGCTTCCATCCAATGTGGCATGGCTGCAGATAATCTCTTTAATTGTATATTTCTGTGAGTTTGGCTTTTTAAATGTAAAAAAAAACATTAAATCGGTTGTTATTATAGGTACAGGTTACTACAGGTAAGCCTATAATAAGACTTATCCGTAGGTAAAATGAATATCTCCTAAACCTGCATGGTTTAGGAGATATTCCACTTGCATGCAGCCACTGACGTCAGCGGTGCATGCGCAACGATGTACCAGCGAAGGCCTTTCCTGGAAAGTCTGCCGAAAAGACAGGCTCCCGCACGCATGCACGGGAGTGACGTCTCGCAGCTCCGGCCACTCACAGCGCCTGAACCGCAAACCTGGAAGGATCCCCAGAGGGAAGATGTCCACTCCCTCTGCAGGGACCGGGCAACCCAGTGGGAGCTTCGCTCTGAGGTAACTATTTCATAATGAGCTAGTATGCTGTGCATACTAGCTCATTATGCCTTTGCCTTACAGTTTTTTTTTCTTGAATATACAACCATTTTAATGCTGCACACCCTTCCTATTGGATTTTTATGAACTACTTATGAACATTATATGAACTACTTATGGTACACAAACATATCTTTACATTTATCTAAGGGGGTAGAGGCTAACTCATGTGGATTGTGAATTAGCATTTGTTTGCACCACAATTTTAATTCTTGTATATGACAAGCAATTACCTATCTCTCCTAATGTCACTAGCCATAAAACTAAAGAAGTAGAGCGGAATTCTGTTAGGTTTGTTACTGGTTTTAATGAAAGGCATAATATAAAGCCATCCCAAATATAGTTTGAATGCATTGGACTATTTTGCAACTGGACTCTAGAATACCTCCCACCTTGCCATTTGTTCTTTAAGTAACTTTTAGGAGGGCCAGAAATCTTGAAGGCTGAGAATAGGAATAAATCAATGGACATTCATTCCTTTTTTGACCAGAGGACCAGTATTTTTCAATGACGTAAAGGGGGTTGTTTAACATGCTAAACCATTTACCATGGTAGCTACAAGTTCACCAACAGAGAGGGTAGGGAATTCATCATTACATGCTATTTGGAGTACATAGTGTATGTGTTGTGTCCATGCAACCTTTGTATGTGAGCCGCACTAAACATACACTAGGGAAAGGAATTGGTGAGCATCGCAGGTTCATTAACAAATTATCATTTTGTTCCCACAAATAGAGCTTTCTTTTGGTGGTATTTGATCACCCCTGCGTTTTTTATTTTTTGCGCTACATATAAAAAAAGACCGAAAATTTTGAAAAAAAAAAATTCTCTATTTTTGTCATAAAACTTTGTAAATAAGTAAATTTTCTCCATCACTGGTGGGCACTGATGAGGCTACACTGACGGGCACTGATGTGGCAGTACTGATTGGCATTGATGAGGCGGCACTGATGAGGTGGCACTGATGATGAGGCACTTATATGCAGCAATGATGAGCACTGTTAGGCGGCACTGATATACAGCACTGACGGGCACTGATATGCAGCACTGACGGACACTGCTAAACGGCAGTGATGGGCCCTCATAGACAGCACTGATTGGCACTCATAGGCGGCACTGGGCACTGATAGGTGGCACTGATGGGCACTGATAGGTGGGCACTGATATGTGGCACTGGTATGCATTGATAGGGGCACTGGTAAGCACTGATAGGGGCACTGGTGGGCACTGGTGGGCATATATACTCATATGGGGCTCATTCCCTGGTGGTCTAGGGTGGCATCTGAAGGTGGCACTGAGTGCCATCCACATTGGGCACTATGTCTCGTACCTGGTGGTCTAGGGGGGTCTCCCTGGTGGTCCAGATCAGCTCCCTGGTCGGCTCCCTGGTGGTCCTGGGTGGGCACATCCCTGGTGGTCCCTGGGCAGGCTCCCTTGTGGTCTAGGGTGGCGATCCGAGGGAGGGCTGTGCTGATAAATCATTAGCACAAACCCTCCCTGTCAGGGATGCAGCCGATCGGCTCTCCACTCCTCAGGTCTGCAGACCTGAGTACAGGAAAGCCGATAAATGGCTTTCCTGTATTACACTGTGACCAGCCGTGATTGGTCACGGCTGATCACATGGTAAAGTGCTTTGGATGGAAGCACTTTACCGAGATCGGTATTGCAGGGGGTCAGACTGACCTCCCACACCACCGATCGCCGCGATGCGCGCCCCCCCGGGCGTGCGGCAGCTTGTTATCCTGAGGACATCATATGACGTCCAGTCAGGATAACTAAACCACTTCGGGAAGTGGTTAAACCTGCTGCTGACAAGGGTGTCTTGTGTTCCTGTAATTTCCTGATTTGACCTCCTGTTACCGACCCGGCCCATCCTGACTTGTGATCCTGTTCTCCTGATTGACCCCGGCTAGTACCTCTGACTCTTCTCTAGGCTTGTTCCTGTTATTGACCTCGACTTGGCTCACTGACTCCGCTGCAGATCTATCTTCCTGTGTATGACCTGACTTGCCCAACCTGATTGCATGAACTGTGTCCCTCTGTGTATGACCCCTGGCTTGGCTTCCGGAATTGTCTTGTTTAAACGCATCCAGGACTTTACCAGTCTACAATCCACCTGCCTGTTCCTGTAACATCTTGGTGTACAAGTCATCTTCACCATTGCTCGCAAACCATGCTTATTTGGTCACTGCTCTCCCTGTGTCACCTCCAGGGCACTTAGCCACAAGGGAAGCCCTCTAGCATTTTGGCCTCACATCAGGGACGTGACGGTATGCAAAAGGGAAGCTTTCTGAATATATAAGTTAGGCCTTAACAAGGAACTGGACATTCATAGTGTAGTATGATATTTCTATGACTAATGGGTTATGACTCTGTATAATCCTTGTGTGTTCTTTATATATATATATATATATAATTTTTGTTTTTAGTTTTTTTTTTGCCTTTCTTAAATGATTAATTATGAAATATCATATTAATAATCATTGTCTTTTTATTATTAGTAGTATTATTTCTGCCTAAACCGTAATATCGTGATGGAGGCGGTATTATTAGGCAATAGGTGTATTTTATTGCCTGTTCCCCACTCCCCCTTTCACTCAAAATCCCTTATAAACCCATGTCCATCACTGTGGTCACATGACTTGATAAAGCTCAGCAGAACGTGTTATCATAGCAATGCCCCGGCACACCTTGGTGTGTTCCCCCTTGTCATAGCTTCCCGGGCCTCTCCTCAGATCCTTCCGGCAGTTGGCACAGTTTACAAAACATTATCCTGGGCTGTCCTACTCTGGCTGCTGCTACTTCAGCCCGTTGGAAGCAAGGAGCTTCCCACAACATGCTCCTCTTGGGGTTCATCTGGATGATTCACTCTCTCTCTTTTTTCTGTTGTATACAGTCCTTGAGGTTTCACTGTTTGGATGATCTGATTTCAGCCGAAGGTATTGTACACCATCACTGCCACCATTAAAGCCAATGCAGGTGTTACCACCCTGGTTTCCAATTTTTATGTTTAAATGTTTTTATTGAGTATAAGAGAGGAAAAATATACACATAGAAATAAGTATTTAATGACAAGTCGGCCAAGCATGGCCAGTATAGACATAAAAGGAAGCAAGCTGTACAGGTACTTTCGGTGAAAAGGCTCTAGGGAGCCCAAAAAAGAAATACCAAGTGAATAATAAGATTAGCATATATCATCTATTGTAGGACCTGAGTAAAGCAACTGGAGAGATTGAAGGGAGGCTACAGGAAGGATGGTCAACTCTCGGGAGGGCGTGCCAGCTGCCCCAGGGGGAGCAAACTGTGGCTCGCATATATAAGGTCTTCTCCCTTGGGTTCACCAATCCCGAATAAATGAGGGAAATGCCCCCCTTCATGTCCACAGCCTCAGAGCACCATTGTGCAAAAACACACAAAAAGTGTCTGATTCTGTAAAGTCCTTTGTTGAGCCACCACCTAAAGGCTCTCATGTCTTGTCCAGGGGAAAAGGGAGTTATTAAAACCACGTGGAGGTGATTTTATTGGATTTGTGGATTGCGTCACACAGATGGACTGAGTATGAGAGAGTTGGGGATAGGATGACGGGGCGGTTTCTCGAAGGGCTCCAGGCCAGGTAGTCCAGCGTGAAGGAGGGCACAGCCTGCCTCTCTAGGGCAACCCAGTCAGGTTTGGGGCCTTTGGAATAAATAATCAAAAATTGGGCCATTTGCAAGGCCACATAGTAGCTCCAGAGGTCCGGGAGGTACAAGCTTCCTTTCGATCTGGGACAAGTGAGAATATGATGGGAAAACGGTGCCCCCCCCCCCCCAGACAAACCTAGAGATAGTTGATTGGAGTTTTTGGAGATGGGATTTGTTGATTGGGATGGGGAGGGAAAGGAAAAAATAGAGTATCCTGGGAGAGGGGTCATTTTTATAGCATTGATCCTTCCCAACCAGGATAGTCCCATGGTTGACTATTTTGTGAGGTCCGATTTTAGCTTTTTGAAAGGCGCCGGGTAGTTGGAGTCATACATTTGATTGAAGGCGGAGGGAAGGCTAATACACAAATAGGGAATTGTGGTGGGGCACCAAAGGAAGGCGAAGCGGTCTTTAAGTTTCTCAGCTGCCTGGGCAGGGACTGAGATGTTTAGGATCATAGATTTCATCCTGTTGACCTGCAGCCCTGAAACCTGACTAAAGGATTGAAGCATCTGAGAAATGGCAGGTAGAGAAGTCAGGGGGAGGTGACAAAAAGAAGGACATCGTCCGCGAAGAAGGCACATTTGTGGACCACAACGAACCCCCTGTATATCGGGGTGGTTTCTGACCGATGTGGCCAGTGTTTCCATGGCCACAGTGAACAGTAATGGGGATAGAGGGCAACCCTGTCTGGTACCCCTCCTGATCGGAAAGGGATAAGTAAGATATCCTTGGAAGTCCACTTGGGCTTTTGGGTGGGAGTATAGGGTGGAGATGACATTTATAAATTTAGGGCCAAAGCCCCAGGTGTCCAAGATTTTAAAGAGATAGGGCCATGAGATGGAATCAAAGGCTTTGTGGAGGTCCAGAGAGAGAGGAGGAGCCCCTCATGGGCAGGGCCTCCATCCCAGTTTGATTGCAAAAGAAAGGTCCAGTGCTCTGCAAATCTGGTCTGGGCCCTGTCTGCCTGGGATGAACGCAACCTGGTCTCTATGCACGTATTGACTGATAAAGGAAGCCAGCCGTTTAGCCAGAATTTTTGACAATATTTTTAAGTCATTATTGATTAACGAAATGGGTCTGTAGTTACACACTTCGCTCGGGTCTTTGCCCGGTTTAGGTATCATCGTGCTAAAGGCCAGGTTAGATGAAGGGTCCAATAGATTACCATCCCTAAGGGAGTTAAACATAGTTAAGTGTGGGGAAAGCGTTTGGGCGAATTCCTTGTAATATAAATTGGAGAAGGTGATAAAGGGGGTGCTTGGATATGGCGCTGTCTCAGCAGTGGAAAATACGTGTGTCCTCTATGTTCTATGATCATATGTGCTATGGGATCCTGTATATGGTTAATTGGTCAGAGTGTTTATTTATACTTTCGTGCAAGTGTGCATTTGAAAGGTTCAAGTATGCGTGTAACAGTAATACATAGGAAAATAATGTGCCAATGTGTAAAAATTATTGGTAAATATTAAAAAGATTTTCTCTTGTGTGTAAATAAACTTATAACGTGTTAGTCATAAACTATATTTTCATATAGCTTATACCTGTGGTGAGTTATTAGTGGTACATTAATATCTTCTCTGGAAAATATTTTAGAATCCGACAGATGTGGTATATAAACAAAACAACAAAAAAATAAAGAATATAATAAATTAGTCCATCAAGTGTGTAGATTTGTGACTTCAAGTGATTGTTCTTTCTATCATTGGTGACTTTGAGATCGTGAGTACATTCGTGCTCCCCCTATAGATTTCCTCCTTACCAGAGGGCACTGCCCCTGCAGGGGCCGCGTGCCTGTCTTTATTTAATCCTGGTGACTTTTTCCTGGGTCGGGTAGGGGGTATTCCTCTGTTCCTCTGTTCCTCTTTGGTGGGTACCTCTATCCTGGGTAGGTTCCTTCTCTTGTTCGGTTGTTCTCCCTCCTTCCGGAAGTTGGGTGATCTCAGGGTGGGTATCCACTGTTGTAGCTCTCGGTAAGGTCGCTCGGTCAGTCGCTCCTGGAGATGCCGGTCTCACAACGTCCTCAGCGCCTCGCTGACTGGCTCGCTGGAATGGCTCTCGATGTTGT
>BLSH010015242.1:215212-255112 GCA_018402905.1 Glandirana rugosa
GAAATGTTACAATCCCGTCTATCATGTTAATGTTATGTTAAGTTATGTCCTCCTTAGTCTCCATTGTCCTTTCGTATCATTTAACCCTCCCTCCTAGATTGTAAGCTCTAATGAGCAGGGCCCTCTGATTCCTCCTGTATTGAATTGTATTGTAATTGTACTATCTGCCCTAACATTGTAAAGCGATGCGCAAACTGTTTGTGATATATAAATCCTGTATAATAATAATAATAATTCACATGTGTCAAGCGAGTAAAAATGAAGCATACAGGTTACCATTACTATGGAGGATTCTGCATCCCTTCACTCACCTGCAGATGGTATAAAGCTTCAAAAAGTTGCATGATGTTGGTAGCTGACTACACCGCCCTGTGCCTGTTCACTAAAGAAACTGTTTGAAGATTGCAACATTTAAAAGGAATATACTCACAATATAAAATGTAGCTGGACACTAACAGATTAGTCAAACATATTACATTAACAAATAACTCCAGAATTTTAAATAAACAATGTCAGCAGGACATTAACTGAAATTTTTAGGGGTACAGCAAATCACTGGCAACGTGAACTTTTTCTTTTTTTATAATTTATAATATTGTTCTGGAAAGCTATATCTATTAACGGGATCAGTTCCTGTTTGAAAGTATACATGATATTCAATCAGATATGTGTAATCACTATCATATTTTTCATAATCATAATCAAGTTATCAGCACTTTTTTAATGGAATATGTAGGTGATAATATGATGTTCAGATATGAAATGATTTGTTCTTAATATTCTTAATGTAATTTAAGAGGTAGCCCCATGTGGATGTCATAAACCAAGTCAGAGTTAGCCTTTTTCTGCCTATTCCTTTTTAGATGCATTTGGATTATCCCCATTCTCCTGACTTGAGAAAGAGGCCTGGCCTCAAAATGTATCTTGGCTATGGAGACCATCTGTCACTTTCTGTGTATCCAGGGATGGTGTGGTTCCTCTAAGAGAGCAGCTTTCACTCAGCGAATCTCCCTCCGTATGTAGGCTGCAATGCAGCTTCTCTCTTGTGGTGGTTGAGCTGTCAGTGTTCCCGGGTCCGCTTTTGCCCTTTTTTCTCCTCTCTGGCAAACAGTTGGTTTGTGGATTATCTGATCAGGACCCCCTCCTAAGGTCGCACAGATAAGATTTCATGTAAGTGGATATTTTGGGGTTTTTTTTAACTTTTAATTACATAATTTGCAACAAAGCATGTACATACTATTTCAGTACAGTAATTCCATATTAACTCCTTCTACATACACCATTCACTGCAATTTAATACAATTCACACGTTGTTACTAGGGGTCGACCGATTATTGGTGCAGCCGATATTCACCTTTATTGAAGAATCGGTATGGGTCACAAACTTGCCGATATTACTTCAAGAGGATGTACCAGGGGGATGAATGCAGCTGCAGGCATCACTCCGATATCGTTCTTTAGAGCGGATGGTCAGCTTTCTTGTAATAACAAAGGAATTGGCTTTGTTCGGTCTCGGATCTAGTAACACGGAAGCAATGTCATCACATCACTTCTGGATTGCTGGCATCCTAAAGGCACCAGTTTTTTTAAAAAGATAGTATTACAAAAATGCAGATCTTGGCTTTTTGAATACTTTCAAGTGCACAGTAGGAGTTTGGGGTCTTATAGACCCCAGATCCCTCCATAAAGAGTACCTGTCACTGCTTATTACTGTCACAAGGGATGTGACAGCAATAAAAGTGATATATGAAAAAAAGTAAGAAAAAAGTTACACTTACAGGATGCAACACATAAAGCACATAAAGCCGTGCAAGCTGGTAACAGCATGTGTACAGCCTGTGCACAGAGATTCCTAGATGGCCGCGGCGTGACTCCTCCCCCTAGACCTGTGTCGTCAGGGCGTGACTTCCTCAGTAGCCCCTTTTATCTTACTGGGCTGAATAAAATTTAAAACAGAGAGCACTAGATTCTTCCCTTCTCTCTTTACAGACATTGATTCACTGAGAGGATTTTGGTCCATCGGGACCAGAGGGGAGTCCACAGTTTAAAAGGAAAGGATTCCATTGGGAGACCATGCCAGCTACCTGCTTTATCCCATTGTGGGAATTAATGCTTTTTTGACTCGTAATTGAGGTGAGCAGTTAGTAAGACTGGTGAAGGATAGCACAAGCACTTTCAATAGCGACCTCTTTGCACAACTGGGAGCTCTCATTCCTTTGGATCTACCTTAATCTATTTTTGATATTTCTCTGATGAACTTTTTGCTGCTATTTTTTCACTGATGAACTATGCACTAGCACTTTATGTATATGAATTGATTTTGCACTTTATTTATATGAATTGTTTTTTGCATTATTGATAAGGTTATGCATTTATGAATATATATGCTTATGATATTAGCACATTTATTGGTTTATCATTGCACTAACACTTTGATCTTTAGCGTTTTGCACCATTTATACAATTTTGTTGTATGTTTATAAGTCTTAACACTGGTAGCGCTGCACAGTTATCGTTATTGTGATTTATTAAAGTGAGGTGAAAGCACTTTTTTTGTGTCTGCTGCCGCTATATCTTATTATTTATTTATTTTTTGGTATTTGCTCTGATTGATTTTGTCACTTTTTACAAAAGTGTTGCGTATATAATTTTGCTCAGTGTAAAATAATATAATCCGCGTATAGCCCTTGATATTCTGTCCTTCCCCCTATAGTAATACCCCTATGAAGCCTAAATTGCCTAAATTTCAGAGCAAGAACTTCTATCACTATGGCAAACAAGTGTGCGAACAGGGGACACCCCTGCCGTGTTCCTTTGTTGAGTCTAATTGGGGCAGTCAATAATCCATTGACCAAAAGACTTGAGCAAGGGGATCCATACAATATCCTAATACATTTCTTAAACACTTCACCAAATCCAAACTTTTTAAAACAGGTCTGCGAAAATAGCCACTCTACTGAGTCAAATGCCCTGGCCATATCCAGTGATCCCAGGGCACCCGACTCAGGAGCAAACTCCCTCAATTGTACTATTTAATTGTGTTCTTCTAATATTTATCGAGGTTGATTTCCCCGGAATAAATCCTGTCTAATCACTGTGAATAATAGATAGCCTTTCCGTCTACCCACTAAGATCTTTGCCAAAATTTTATAGCCATTATTTAGGAGTGAAATTGGCCTATATGAGAAGCAATCACTCTCATCTTTTGCTGATTTTAAAATTAGGACTATTGCTGGTTCGCCCATGGATTTTGGCAGTTTAGTGTGAATCTAGTGATAGTTCAGTCAGTGTGTCACGTGGGGCAGGTGGGTAGTCAGGTACAAGCAAGGTCGGCAACATGTGGGCAGCAGAGGTACAAAGGAGCAGGCAAAAGAGTAGCCGTAGACAGGCCAGGGGTCAGGGCAGGCAGAAAGCAACAAAGTCCAAGTAAAGCCGCGGTCACAGGTACAGGAAAGTCTCTTCAGAGTAAATGCAGGGGTCACAGGTTAAAGGAACACTGTAGAACGGACAGCACCGATTGTAGGGTGCTGTCAGCTTAAATGGCCATTTTGGCACCATTGCCAGCACATACGCACACAGGCGCGCACACGCGCTTACAGGCGTGCGCTGTCAAAGAACCTCTGCTACCAATTCTTCCGGAGTTCAGGTTTGGAAGCCTGTGCGCAGGCGCATGTAGCGTGTTTGTGCACCTGTGCGTGTGTGCGCACACGTATGTGCCGGCATTGGCACCAAATGGCCCCATTTAAGCAGACAGCACCTTGCAACCAGTGCTATCCTTTCTACAGCGTTTGGATGTTCCTGAGCGACCTGATTACCTGTTTATCTATTCCTGTGACCTGGCTTGTCTTGACCTTGTTTGATCTCTGCCTGCATTGACCCCCAGCTTGCCCCGACTACTCTTCTGCCTGATCTTTGTGTACCTCGCTGCCCGCATGTTGACGACCCTGCTTGCACCTTCTGTACCGCATTGCCAGTTAGTTGCCGACCCAGCGTGCACCACTACTCTACTACCTGCATGAGCTTCTACTGGACCTTTCACACCACCAATGAACCAATCCAGCCCTTCTGCCCCCTGTGCTCCAGAACTCCCTGTATGTCCTACCAGGGGTTCCTGAACTAGGGCCGTAAGTGGTTGTTTCCTGCACAAGACAGACTCCACCATCAGGTGCATGAGTCTGCGCAGGGAGCACCCTCTGCTATGGATGAACTGTGTGTCCACCTTGCTGGCCTCACACAGGCAGTCAATAACCTGCAGGAGAGCTACACCTGGCTGGAATAACGGGTACAGGAGCTCGCTGCACCCGCAGCTCCAGGGGGTAGCCAGTTCGCTGGCCGCACCATTGTGGCCCTATCGTCTGAGCCCAAGGTCCCTCTGCCGGATAAGTTCTCTGGGGACCGCCGCAAGTTCAGGGCCTTCCGCAATTTGTGTGAACTTTATTTTGGGTTGCAGCCCCACACCTTTTCTCTAGAAGCCACAAAGGTGGGACTAGTAATTTCACTGCTGCAAGATTAACCCCAGTCCTGGGCCCATCGGCTATGATAACAGAGAGCCCCCGAGGTCTCCACTTTCGCTCTGTTTTTTGATGCCATGGCCCGCCTATAGCAGGATCCTCACCAGGCTGCTACTGCTGAGGCCACTCTCCATGCTCTCCAGCAAGGCCGCCGCACAATGAAAGACTACGTTGCCAAATTCAGGCGCTGGAGTGAAGACACAGCTTACCCATGTCGGAGTGCCTCAAGCCTTGGATGCTCTTATCAACCTAGCTATCCAGATAGACCGGCGTTTAAGGGAACGCAGAGTGGAGAGAACCTCCGGAGTCGCACGTCTTACTTGGATGATGCCCCCGGTGCCCAGTTATCCTGCCCTGGCTTCTACTGTTCCAGCCACTCCGGCATCCACCTCTCTTGACTATCCTGAGCCAATGCAAATAGGGCTCCTCCATCCTACACTTACCCCCGAAGAAAGACAGTGATGCCGCTCCCACAACCTGTGCCTGTACTGTGTAGAGCCAAGCTCGGTAAATGCTCTCCAAGGAGCAGTCAGGAGGACCCCCCCTGCTTCCGGCAATGTCTATCATTTTACTCTCTCGCTCTCTTTACAGCTTCGTGGAGAGAGTTTTCAAATACCAGCAATTATTGACTCCGGGTCATGCAGCTGCTTTGTGGATCAAACCTTTGCTGCTCAACATCAGATCCCCCTTTGTCCTAAGGCACACAAGATGACCGTCCGCCTGGCAGACGACCATCAAATCCGGCACCATCACTCATGAGACTGTTCCTATACCTGCTGCGATGGCCAATGGCCACCGGGAGTCACTCATCTTGGATGCCATCGCATCTCCCCTCTTCAGTGTTATCCTTGGTCTACCCTGGCTGAAGGCCCATAGCCTCTGCATTGACTGATCCACTGGGGATATCCAGTTCCGATCCACCTACTGCTCCCACCACTGTCTGCCACAGACCCAGAAACTTGGCCCTACGTTACTTAGTCTGGAATCTGACCCTGATTCCGAAGTCCTCCAAGTCATCCCATCCGTTTACCATGATTTCTTGGATGTATTCAGCAAGAAAGGGACTGAAAAATTGCCACCACACAGGTCATATGACTGCCCCACTGAACTTTTACCTGGGGAAGAAATTCCCTTTAGTCGGATTTATCCACTGCCCGAGTTAGAGCTCTCCGCGCTCAAGGCCTACCTCGATGACAATTTGGAGAAGGGCTTCATTTGGCCCTCCACATCCCCTGCAGGGGCCGGAATATTCTTCATTGAGAAGAAAGACCATACTCTACGACCTTGTATTGATTACCAGGAACTAAATAAAATAACTCAATTACCCTCTGCCTTTAGTTCCGGAACTCTTTCAGAGACTGGGATCTGCCACAATTTTTACTAAGCTGGATCTCCATGGGGCATACAACCTCATCCGAATTAGGGAAGGTGATGAGTGGAAAACTACCTTCCAAACTTGTTTCAGACATTTTGAATATCTAGAAAAAGAGTAGACCGCTCCAAACTACCTGACTCTTGTATACGATGAAACAGTCCCAGAGGGTGCCGGTTCAGTATGCATATAGCATAGATGATTGAAGTAAAGCTCCGGACGGCCGCACTCCTTTAAATGCTTTATTGGTTACAAATCCATGCAATACAGAATGGGTACAATATTCTGACGCGTTTCACGCCCCCCTAAGGGCGCTTACTCATAGCTGACACAACATTTAACATTTATTAATTAGCATCTCATGATTGCTTTCATATAGTTTCTTTATTTGTACGTCTTTATGATTTTTCACAGTTTTTTTTTTTTATATATTCATATAGAACTGTTTTGCTTCTTTTACAGTTGGGTCGGTCTGGTTAAATCTCACAGGGGAGTCTGCAGCAGTGTGTCTGGAGGATTTTCCCATCTATATTACACGTATAACGCCTGGCCCTCTGTTGGACTTCACCACGCTGTACCTTTAGGAGTGATTGAAAGACCATGGAAGCTAATCATGTTAATGATGATGTATCAGCTGGTAGACTGTGATGCCATTGGCTATTTCTGGAAACGACTATTAGAGTACTTGTATTTATATGCATTTGTACCTATGTTGTGTCAGCTATGAGTAAGCGCCCTTAGGGGGGTGTGAAATGCGTCCCCATTCTGTATCGCATGGATTTGTAACCAATAAAGCATTTAAAGGAGTGCGGCCGTCCGGAGCTTTTCTTCAATCATCTACTTCGAATATCTAGTCATGCCTTTTGGGCTCTGTAACGCCCCAGCGACTTTCCAGCATCTGGTCAACGATGTGTTCCGAGACTATCTGGACTTGTTTGTTATCATCTACCTAGATGATATTCTCATTTTCTCTTAGTCCTTGGAAGAACACTGCAACCATGTCCGCAGTGTCCTAAGTCTTCTCAGGCAACATGGATTATATGCCAAGGCAGAGAAGTGCGCCTTTGAATGTCCCAGTATCCAATTTCTTGGTCTCATTATATCCATCACAGGCATCACAATGGATCCACAGAAAGTCTCGGCCAACCTAGAATGGCCTGCACCAGTAGACAAGAAAGGGTTCCAACGTTTTGTGGGGTTTTCCCCTGCTATCATATAGCCAAATATGCAGCTTACCAAGCAGGGCTCACATTTTCATTGGTCTTCTGAGGCTCAAATGGCTTTTCAAGCCCTCAAGGAGCTCTTCACCTCTGCACCATATTAAGACATCCAAACTCCGAGCTGCCTTACGTACTGGAGGTAGACACCTCTGAGACTGCCATTGGAGCTGTACTATCTCAAAGACAGGGTTCCAAAGCCCTGCTCCATCCTGTTGCCTTCTTCTCCCGCAAATTCACAGCACCTGAAAAGAACTATGATGTGGGGGATAGAGAACTATTGGCCATCAAATCCGCTTTGGAAGAATGGCGGTACCTTTTGGAAGGAGCCATGCATCTCATCTTGGTCTATACAGACCACAAAAATCTTGAGTACCTTAGAACAGCTAAGAGACTAAAACATACAGGCCTGGGTCGAAGAATATCAAACCAGGCGCGCTGTCCCAAATGTTCCATGATCCTGAAACCACTGTTCCCCCGGATACCATTCTTCATCCACAGAATTTCTTGTTGTCCCAAGAAGACCTGCTCTCGCAAATCAGGCCGACCCTTACTGGCTTCTCTGGGCTATCTGACCAAAGACTGTTAGCAAAAGATGGCTTATGGTGGCATGACAGTCAGATTTTTGTGCCAAAACAACAAAGACAAACTGTTCTGCAGCTCTGCCATGACCACAAACTAGCTGGACATTTCGGTGAGAGGAAATCTGCTGAACTAGTGTTACGCTCATTCTGGTGGCCACTCGTCGGGGAGGATTGTCAGAGATATGTTAGCTCCTGCCCCATTTGTGCAAGAAATAAGACTAGTAAGGCCAAAGCTTGAGGTCTTCTAAACCCGCTCCCTGTTATTGAACGGCCCTGGTCTAAAGTAGCAATGGACTTTATTGTCAAATTGCCTCTGGTAGAAGAATACAGCACCATCTATGTGGTCATTGACCGGCTAATGAAGATGGCCCACTTCCTCCCCATGAAGGGCACTCCCACTGACGCTGAGTCTGCAGAAATCTTTATAAAGGAGATAGACCTCCTTCACGGAATCCCAACCAATATAGTGTCGGACCGTGGGACACAGTTCACCTCCCGGTTCTGGAGAGCACTCTGTTCAGCTTTGGAGATTGAGTTGTCCTTCTCTACTGCATATCATCCTCAGACAAATGGTCAAACCGAGAGGACAAATCAAACCTTGGAGCAGTATCTGTGATGCTTCTCGTCCTTCTTGCAGGATGACTGGGTATCCCTGTTACCACTGGCAGAATTTGCCTACAATAACACCGTGAACTCTGCTACCAAACAGTCCCCGTTCTGGTCAAACTACGACTATCATCCCTTATCTCTACCCAGTGTGACACCCGAAAGCGTGGTATCAGCCGTACATGAAACCGTCAAATTCCTGGAAGAGAACCAAAAAAAACTTGCAGGAAACACTCTCCAGAACACAAGAATGTGATAAAAATGCCTTTGACAAGAAAAGGCGAGGAGAGCTGGAGCTTCTGCCTGGTGATCACGTCTGGCTGTCAACTAGGAACTTAAAAATGTCCTGTCCCTCTAAGAAGTCGGGGCCTAAATTCACCGGGCCCTTCCTGGTGCAGAAAAGAATCAACCGAGTGGCGTATAAGCTGGATCTTCCCTCTTCCTTACGCATTCACCCGTTTTTTCATGTAACGCTACTAAAACCCCTGGCCACTTTCCAGGTAGGACAACCGCTCCACCAGCAGAGATTCTGATAGATGGAGAGAAAGAGTTCAAAGATGAGGCCATCTTGGATTGCAGGAAGAGGGGCGGTTCCTCGCAGTACTTGGTGAAATGGAAAGGTTATGGTCTGGAGGAGAACTCTTTGGAGCCCGAAGCAAATATCCATGCGGAAGAACCTATTGTTTCATTCATGAGAAACCTGTCCGCAACAAAAGGCGCCTGGGCATCTGGAGGCTGCCCCTTGGGAGAGGCAATGTCAGAGAACCTCTGCTACCAGTTCTTCTGGAGTCTTTGGAAGCCTATGTGCGGGCGCATGTAGCGTGTGCGCGTGCGTATGCACAGGCATTGGCCCCATTTAAGCAGACAGCACCTTGCAACCAGTGTTGTCCGTTCTACAGCCATTGTGTGTTCCTAAGCGACCCGATTACCTGTTTATTTGTTCCTGTGACCCAGCTTGTCTTGACCTTGTTTGATCTCTGCCTACATCGACCCCCCCAGCTTGCCCCCAACTACTCTTCTGCCTGATCTTTGTGTACCTCACTGCCCGCCTGTTGACGACCCTGCCTGCACTGCATCTGATGACTCTTCTGCCTGCACCTTCTGTACCGTATTGCCAGTTAGTTGCCGACCCAGCCCACACCACTACTCTACTACCTGCACGAGCCTCTACAGACCACTCACACGACCAACAGTGAACCAGTCCAGCCCTCATGCCCCCCTGTGTTCCCTAACTCCCTGTCTGTCCTACCAGGGGTTCCCGAACCAGGGCCGTAAGAGTGGTTGCTTCCTGCACAAGACAGACTCCACCATCAGGTGCATGACACGCGCACAAGCGCGTGCAAATGCGCGCGGGCGCTCACACACGATACGTGCGCCCGCGCATAGGCATTCCTTACATTGCCCCCCCAAGGGGCAGCCTTAGGATGCCCAAACAGGCTCATTGGCTGGGTGTTTTCTCCAAAAGGCCCTAATGAACTCTCCGGCATGCAGGTTATCTTCTGGCTCCCAAGAGCTCTCTTCGGGCTCGTAGCCCTTCCACTTCACCAGGAATTGGATGATACCCCCTCTTCTCCTGCAGTCGAGGATGGTTTCCACCTCAAACTCCTCCTCTCCGTCCTCAAAGACCGGTTCAAGTGGGGCTGTACTACGCCCAGGGAAGAGATCCTTGACTACTGGCTTGAGCAAATTCACATGGGAGACCGGGAGAATGTGAAGTGAAGGAGGTAGATCCATCTCGTAAGCCACTCTGGTAATCTTTCTCTTAATTGGAAAGGGCCCGATTTACCTTGGTCCAAGCTTTTTGGAGGGGCAGCTCAGATTTTTTGTGGTCAACCAGACCCGCTGACCAGATTGGAGTTCTAGTTCTCCTCATCTCCCCTTGTCAAAAAATTCTCTTGTTAATAGCCTGAGACTGGGAGAGAGTCTCCTGAAGAAGCTTGTTGTTTTTTTCCAGGAATTGATTGATTTCCAGAACAGCAGGTATGGTACTCTCTGTTAACAGGTCAGGTAGAAAAGTAGGGTGGTGTCATGTGCTTGGTGATGGAGTCTGACTTATACAGGGGTAACCTCTCTTGCGACCTGATTCAAGAACCCCTGGTAGAGCAGACAGGTGGTTCAGGAGTGAGGATGGCACGAGAGTTGAGCTGGTCACCGGTGAAAACTGAAGTGATGCTTCTGGACTCGTGCTGTTCAGAAGAGTGGTGGTACAGGCTGGGTCGGCAACAGGCGGGCGCAAACACGCACGGACGGGCGCACACACTACGTGAGCCCGCACACAGGCATTCCAGTGGCCACAGATGATTCCTTACATTGCCCTCCCCTAAAGGGCAGCCTCCGGATGCCCAACCGGGCAAACTTAGCAGGATAATTATCCTTAAATGATTGGAAAAGCCCATCCACGTGAATGTTGGCTTCAGGCTCCCACGAGTTTTCTTCTGGGCTGTAGCCCTTCCACTTCACCAGATACTGGATGGAACTACCCCTTTTCCTGCAGTCCAGGATGAACTTCACCTCAAACTCCTCTTTGCCATATATCATAACTGAACCTGGCGGACCTGTATTCTGCCCTGGAAATGGGTCTGGGACCACGGGTTTCAATAAGGACACATGGTAGACTGGGTGAACACGTAGAGAGTGTGGAAGTTCCAGCTAGTAGGCCACAATGTTAATCTTCCTCCTCATCCCAAAAGGTCCAATAAACCTGGGTCCCAAATTCTTTGATGGGCAGGCCAACTTCAGGTTCTTCGTGGCGAGCCAGACTTCTTACCCAGCTTGTAATTCCAACTTTCCCCGTCTCCTTTTGTCAAAAGTTTCCTTGTTGTGTTCCTGCAGGCGTTTGTTGTTCTCTTCCAAAAATCAAATTGTTTCCTGTGCCGCGGGCACCGTGCTTTCAAGGTTGCAGATAGGCATAAACGTTGGGTGAAAGTCGTAGTTGGCCAGAAAAGGAGACTGCTTGGTGGCTGAATGGATGGTGCTGTTGAAAGCAAATTCAGACAAATTTTGCGAAAATGAGGAGAAGCAGCGGAGGTACTGTTCAAGGGTTTGGTTGGTCCTCTCCATCTGACCATTTGTCTGTGGATGGTAGGCCGATGAAAACGCAAGTTCAATATCAAGAGCGGCACACAGAGTTTCCAGAACCTGGAAGTGAATTGAAATTCACGGTCGGACACAATGCTTGTGCGGATTCCATGAAGCATGACTATCTCCCGAATTAGTATTTCTGCCGTTTCAGCAGCAAATGGAGTACCCTTCATGGTGGACTGGTTCCCTTGGTGAACCGGTCCACTACTACAAAAATAGTGGAATAGCCCTGGGATGGTGGTAGCTCGACAATGAAGTCCATGGAGATCATAGACCATGCTCGCTCGGGTACGGGAAGTGGTTTCAGTAGACCCCACGCCTTAGCTTTGCTACTCTTGCTCTGAGCACAAGTGAGGCATGAGCTCACATATTTTTTACAGTCCTCGTCTGCTCGTGGCCACCAAAAAGAGCGCAGAAGGAGTCCAGAAATTTTACGGGCTCTGAAATGTCCTGCCAGCTTGTGGTCATGACAGGAAGAAAGAATGGATAGGTGCTGTTCTTCGGGTATGAAAAGCCTGTTGCTGTGCCAAAGTAGTCCATCTCTCATGAGCAGGTTAGGATCAGTTGGTCGGGGAGTTTTGGCTAAGGACTGTCTAATCTGAGACAGCAGATCCCCTTGTGTTGGCAGAAAGTTCCTGGGGTGAAGTATAGTATCAGGAGCTGTAAAGTCACAGGGTTTGCAGAACATTCGAGATAAGGCGTCTGGCTTAATATTCTTCGACCCAGACCTGTATGTGAGGTGGGCGCCCATCGGTCTCAATCTTTTTGCTGCTCTGAGGTACTCAAGGTTTTTGTGGTCAGTGTAAATCAAGATGGGATGCCTGGCTCCTTCCAGCAAATAGCGCCACTCTACCAGGGCAGCTCACAGTCTCCTACATCATAGTTCCTCTCTGGGGTGGATAGTTTGCGGGAGAAGAAAGCCACCGAATGTAGGGCGGCCTTAGCCCCCTGTCTTTGAGTACTGCCCCTACCGCAACCTCTGAAGCGTCCACCTCCAGGACAAAAGGCGAGGCAGGATCGGGGTGCTTTAAGATGGGTGCCGATGTAAACACACCTTTTAGGGTCTCAAAGGCTTCTTGGGCTTCCTTAGTCCATCGGAACCGTGTGTAGGTCTTAAGTGCCGCTAGTTCCAACTCGGTCAAGGGGAAAATCCTCCCAAAAGGGACCTCGGCCCCTGAAAGGAGCTCGATAGGACAATTGTATGGCCTATGGGGCGGTAGCTGCTCAGCCCCCTTTTTACTAAATACGTCTAGGAAGGTGTGATAGACAGAGCGAACTGACAGGCGGGTATCTGGATCCGAATCTGTGTTCAGGCTGCACAACGTGGGTTTTGGTTCCTCGGTTCTTGGGATGCAGTGCTGAAGACAATAGGGAGACAGGAACTAGATTTCACTGGTAGCCCAGTTGATGCATGGGCTATTGGCCTGCAGCCAAGGTAGGCAGAGGATGATGGGGAATAATGGAGATGCGATGACATCCAGTAATAGGAGCTCCCGATGGCCCTCAGGTATAGTGGCAGGCAGAGGGAGCGTTTCATGTGTGACAACACCAGATTTGATTGTGGCTCCATCCGCCAGGTGTACGACCATCCCGTGAGATTTAGGTCACAATGGAATCTGGTGCTGTGAAGGATTGGTCGATGAACCCACTGCAAGGGCCAGAATCAATTATTGCGGTAACCAGCACGTTCCTTTCTGGAAGCTGGAGAGAGAGAGGGAGAGTGAGGTGTGCAGATTTATTCGCAGGGACTGGCAAGTTGCCACAGGGAGACGATGTACCCCTTCTGAGCTTTGCTGGGCAAGCTCTCACTACGTGGCCTGGTTCTCCACATTAGAGGCACAGGTGGTCGCTCAAGCAACGAAGCCTTTCTTCGGGTTTAAGGGACGGGCGGAGAAGAACCAGCGGCCTGGGCTCCGGAAGATCAGGTATTGCTGATGAAGCTAATGGAGCAGGACTAGGGTGTCTGGAGATTCAGGGTAGCATCCAGATGGGCCGCAAAGGCCCTGCGGCTTTCTCAGCTCTGCACTCCCTGAGGCATCTGTCAATCTGAATAGAGAGATTGAATAAGGCGTCCGGGGTGTGGAGCACCGCTACATGAGCCACCTCATCCTTTGGTGGGTCCGAGAGGCCCAGCCGGAACTGGTGACGGAGAGCTGCATCGTTCCAGGCTGTGTCAGTACTCCAGTGACTAAACTCAGCAACGTACTCCTCCGTCGTTCTGCAGCCTTGCTGAAGCGCATGGAGTGCTGCTTCCGCGGTGGCGGCTTGGTGAGGGTCCTCGTAGAGCAGAGCCATGGTATGGAAAAACAGGGTCAGACTGGAGACTGCAGGGGCCTTCTGTTCCAGTAAGCGGTGCGCCCAGGACTGGGGTTCTCCAAGGAACAGAGAGATCACCAGACCCACCTTAGTGGTTTCCGTGGAAAAGGTATGGGGCTGGAGCTCAAAGTATAGTTCACAGGAGTTCTGCTCTGGCAGGGGAACCATGGGCTCCGACGGAAGGTCCACCAGGGTGTGAGTGACAGACTGACAGTCCCCAGGGACCGTGGCTGGAGCGAGCTCCTGCACCCGTTCTTCCAACCTGGTGTAGCCTTCCTGCAGGGTCTTGATGGCCTGGGTCAGGCTGGCCAGGTGTAAGCAAAGATCGTCCATAGGAGAGGCCCCATGTGCAGACTCAAACATGGTTGTCCATTACTGTCACGTGCCTGGTGGTGGAGTCTGACTTATGCAGGGGTAACCTCTCTTGCGACCCTGATTCAAGAACCCCTGGTAGAGCAGAAAGGTGGTTCAGGAGTGAGGATGGCACAAGGGTTGAGCTGGTCACCGGTGACAACTGAAGTGATGCTTCCGGACTCGTGCTGTTCAGAGGAGTACAGGAGGAGCAGGCAGGAGAATAGTCAGGTACGAGCAAAGTTCATCAACAGGCTGGCAGCAGAGGTACAAAGGAACAGGCAGAAGGGTGGTCGTGGAAGCCGGGGTCAGTGCAGGTGGAGATCAAACAGGGTCAAGACAAGCCAAGTCACAGGAACAGATACAGGTAGCAAGTAAACCAGGCTCTCAGATACACCAAACGCTGTAGAACAGACAGCACTGCTTGCAGGGTGCTGTCCGCTTAAATGGCCGTTCTGGCGCCAATGCCGGTTCATATGCGCGCACACAAGCGCGCGCAAATGCACACAGCCGCGCGTACACACTGTGTGTGCCCACGCACAGGCATTCCATTGGCCACAGATGATTCCTTACAGATGGTAGCCGAGGTTTGCCCAGAACGGGGATTGTTTGGTGGCAGAATAAACTGAGTTATTGTAGGCAAACTCTGCTACCGTCAGCAGGGAAAGGAGAAAGGGGGCAGCCTTGGTGGATGCCTTTGTGTAGTTTTATTGTGTTCGAGAAGATCCCTGATGCAACCACGTTTGCGGTTGGTGCTGAATACATTTGCTGGATTAAATGCAGGAAGGGCCCAGTGAAGCCAAATTTATGCAGGACCAGCTCCAGCCATCGAAAGCTCATGTTTCAAATGCTTTTTCCGCATTGAATGTAATTATGGTGATCTCCCCACTGGAGCTGGTCCTGGCTTGCTCCAAGACAGCAAGGACCTTCCTCATATTAGATGCTGCCGATCTACCTTGGGTGAAGCCCGATTGGGAGGGGTGAATAAGGTCTGGCATAATTTTCGTGAGTCTGCTAGCTATGATTTTTGATAGGATTTTTGAATCTATGTTTAATAACGAGATTGGGCGGTATGACGCAGGGTCCGTTGGGTCTTTTCCCTTTTTTGGTATCAATTTGATGTGGGCTTGGAAGTCAGATTGAAGATAAGCATTACCTTCTAATATGTATTGGTATACCAGTTGTAGAGTGGGGGCTATCGTGTCCTGGTTCAGTTTATAGAATTTGGCTGTATAGCCATCTGGGCCTGAGGCTTTACCTGTCCCGAGTGTGTTGATGGCTTGGCAGATGTCTTGGGTGGTGATTGGGGCGTTTAGTTGGGCTATTTACGACGCTCGTATGTTAGGCAGCTGGACCCTCTCTAGCAAGGATGTAGCTTCATCCTCATCGATGGAATCATGGCCATACAGGGAAGCATAGAATTGTTTGAGGACATTGTTGATGTCTTTGGGGGATGTTACCAATATGCCTGCTTTATTTTTGAGTGAAGTTATGTAAGTGGGGGTGTATGGGCCTTTGCAGAGAGCAGCTAAGAGTTTACCCAGCTTGTTGCCGAACTTATGATATTTTAAGTCGTTTAGAGACTTGTGTAAGTTTTCTTGTTCCTTGGCCCAAGTGTCAAAATCATTTTTTGCTTTCCGCCATTCATCTCTATGGGTTTGTGTATCAAGTCCCTTGACATTCCATGTGATCCGTTTCATGTTAGAGTTTGTTTACGGGGGGTGTAGCCTGGCTGATGGATATGCTATGGGGTATCGGGTGTAATGAATTGACGTTTTGACTGTGATGACAGGTGATTTGTTGGTGGTGGTAGACTAGGCTGCAGAGAGTGGGGTGGCGGACATAGAAGAAGACAAACACTGCTTTTTCTAAGCAGAATAGAACTCAAGAACCAATGAAGACTGTACTTCACTTTTTTCCACATGTGGGTTCTCCCTCCATCAACAGCGTTACCAGGGTCTGTTAGGTTTAAATCTTCCAGGGTAATATCTAGTGTACCATTTTTTTTGCACACCGCAGGGTTTGCTTTGAGTCAAGGTACTCCATGGGCTACCCTTATCTCTATTGCCCAGGGAGGTGTCATTTAACAGACCATGGAAAGGCTGAGGGGCTAGGAAACTAGCAAACAGGGTGTTGAAATCACACAATGGTTTACATAAGATGTTAACATGCATTACTCACAAACATTGAAGCTGGGCAGTGCATAGGTGTTCTAGACCATGCATACAGTCTGTAATGAAATCAAAACATGAATGGGAAAAGGATGAAACAGTAGAGATCAGCGGTGTTCATTTACAGGTAGCTGGTATGGTTAGCGCTTGTATTCCCTGCCAGAGAGGGCGGTGAGCTGCAGCTTTTTCAGTGGGTCCTTTCTGGGGCTGCGCTGTTCTCTTGGGTCTCCGATGTGTTGCGGTATCATGGGAGATATGGTGTCCATGGCGATATGTAGGTAGCTATGCAGGTATTGCATGGCTTCTTCCGGATGGGAAAAAGATTTCTGGTTGCCTGAAGCGTTAGTGAATCTGAGGATTGCTGGGTATGCAAGTGTGAATTTAATTTTCCTTTCATAAAAAGCTGAACATACAGGCTGGAAAGCTTTCCTCCTGCGGGAGACCTCCTGCGAGTAATCCGCAAATAGTAACAGTTTATGGCCATCGAGTTGGAGAAATTTTGAATTGCGGAAGGGTTTCAGTATGTTGTATTTGTCCACATAATTTAAGTATCGCACTGCGGGGTGCGGGGGGTGCATCTGTCGTTTGATGGGGCTCCTAATCTTTGCGCTCTTTCTATGGTGCATAGTGACATTATGCCGAGGGCCCCGGGTATGCGCGTTGCACAAATATCTTGGAGAGAATCAGGGGGGATAGATTCTGGGAGGTCTACAATGCACAAGTTGTTCCTCCTTCCCCGAATTTCAAGGTCATCAATTTTCTCTAGAAGGTATTGCTGTGTCTGCTTAAGTTGTTGTTCAGAGGATTGTAAGATGTGTAATCCATCCTCTATATCAGAGACTCTTATCTCCAAGTCCCCTATGCATTTAGTGTGCTCCCCTATGTCCTTCCTGATTTGTGTCATGCCTGTTGCCACCGCAGCAGTTATGGATGGAATAAGAAGCGCAGCCACAGCTTGGGCTAATGCTTCGTATTGCTCCTCTGGCAGGTGGAATGTGGTGGGGGCAGCATGAGGTGTGTTGCTTACCGCCAAGGGCAATTCCGCCAGCGCTCCTTGCTGGCTAAGGGAGGCCTCCTACAAGTCCGCCATGATGGGAGCTCCGGAGCTCTGCATGCTGTGTTCTGGCCGTGGGGATGCAGTGTGTCCAGCTGCGATGTGGACAACAAATTTGTCCATTAAGGGTGGCGGGTGCACTGCGGGTGTCCCCTGAGTGGTATCGCTCGCCCAGGGAGATGTGGGATCTGGTTTTATATTGGATCGTACCCGGAGCCGCCGTTCTCGCTGCCCTCACATACGGCGCCTTAACCGGAAGTCTCCCGGCTTCACATTCTTAGCCCCGGGCCTGTAGGTTATGTGCAACAGGAAACGTGAGAAAAATAGTGCCCACCTTGCCTGACGAGGTTTGAGTCTCTTGGCAGTCCGCAGATACTCAAGTTTTTATGGTCCGTAAAGATCAAAATAGTTAATTCCAGGAGGTACCGCCACTCCTCCAGAGAATTAATCGCCAGCAGTTCTCTGTCACCAGCATCGTAGTTCTTCTCTGGTGGTGAAAGTTTCTGGGAGAAGAAAGCGATGGGATGGAGTGAGGCCTTTGGACCTCATCTCTGTAAGAGGACTGCTCCTACTGCCGTTTCTGAGGCATCCACTTCTAAGGTATAGGGCAAGGCAGGATCAGGGTGTTTGAGAACAGGAGTGGAAGTGAACAGCTTTTCGAGACTTGAGAAGGCCTTTTGGGCCTCAGGAGTCCAGCAGAAGTGTGAGTCCTGTTTGGTAAGCTGGGTTATGGGTGTGATGACTGCCGAGAACCCCTTGATGAATTTCCAGTAAAAGTTTGCAAAGCCGACAAAATGCTGGACTCCCTTCTTGTCGACTGGTGCTGGCCAGTCTAAGATGGCCGAGACCTTCTGTGGGTTCATGTTGATTCCAGAGGTGGAGATGTTAAATCCCAGCAAGGAAATGCTGGCATGCTCAAAGGTGCATTTTTCTGCTTTGGTATATAGACCATGTTTTCGGAGGCGGGTAAGCACACGTTTTACGTGCCTGCGATGCTCTTCCAGTGATGAATTTCCGGTTAAAGTTTGCAAAGCCGACAAAATGTGGGACTCCCTTCTTGTCGACTGGTGCTGGCCAGTCTAAGATGGCCGAGACCTTCTGTGGGTCCATGTTGATTCCAGAGGTGGAGATGTTAAATCCCAGGAAGGAAATGCTGGCGTACTCAAAGGTGCATTTTTCCGCTTTGGCATATAGATCATGTTGTCAGAGGCGGGTAAGCACACTTTTTACGTGCCTATGATGCTCTTCCAGTGAGGGGGAGAAAATTAGAATGTCGTCCAAATAGACACAAACTGGTCCAGGTAGTTCCGAAAGACATCATTCACCAAGTGCTGGAATTTTGTGGGGGCGTTGCACAGTCCAAAGGGCATCACAAGATACTCGTAATGACCGAACCAAGTTCAGAATGCCGTCTTCCACTCATCCCATTCACGGATGCGAATAAGGTTATACGCCCCGCCTAAGGGAATGGTCCTTCTTCTCCACGAAAAAAGATCCCTGCTCCTGCTGGTAAGGTAGATGGTCTGATGAACCCTTTTTCCAGGTTTTCGTCCAGGTATGCCTTGAAGGCTACCAATTCCACCTCGGACAAAGGAAAGATTGTAGGGTGCTGTCAGCTTAAATGGCTGTTTTGGCGCCATTGCCGATGCATATGCACGTGCACGCACGCACAAGCGCTCCCAAATGCGCATGGGCTACGTGCGCCCACGCATAGGCATTCCAATGGCCCCGGATGGTTCCTTACACAGTGTGAATGTAATAAACATTTACCTTTACTTTAGTGTCACTTTAGTGTGAATCTAGTGATAGTTCAGTCAGTGTGAGTGTAGTGACCGTTCATTTATACATTAGTGTCAGTTTATTTTGTCAGGGCAGGTTTACTGCAGTATATTTCAGTGCGTCACTGCATGTTTAATACAGTATACTTCTGTGCGTTACTGCCCATTTAATGCAGTACATTTCTGTGCGTTACTGCACGTTTAACGCAGTATATTTCTGTGCGCTACTGCGCATTTAATGCAGTATATTTTCAGTGCGTTATGTGCTGTTTAACGCAGTATATTTCAGTGCGCTAGTGCACATTTAATGTATTATATTTCAGTGCGTTATGTGCCATTTAATTCAGTATATACTGTATATTTTATGCAGACACTGTTCTTCTTATGTCACAGAACACACAAGAGGAGATGGAGGAGGAGGAGAAGGATTCTGGCATTTTTTGAGGCATTAAAGCAGAGGAAGACATACATCAAACCTTAAGAGATGGTTTTCCACCCCCAGAACCCTTGGGAGTAGTACGTTGCTGGAAGGAGACGGTTCCACATGCTATAATCCTCAGTGACCCAGAGGAGTCTGCTTCTCTTGTCTCTGCAAACTTGCGGTGCATGGGCTCCCTTATTCTGCAAAGCCTGCAAAAGGACCCAAGAATACGTGGCATAAAGGAGAAGGATCACTATTGGTTAGCGACCCTCTTTGACCACCATTGCAAGGGGAAAGTCTCAGAACTCATCCCATCCCCACAGAAGGTACAGAAGATTAAATCTCTTGAGGACACCTTAAAGAGGAGTTTATCTAATGCTAGGTACTATATTGAAAGGAATTTTTCATTTTTATTGTTATTTCTCATTTTTATGCTTTCATGTTAAACATCAGTAAATCACTGCTCATTTAAAAATGATGTTTTTACAATATTTTCTTTCATTGACACATGTCCCCAGAGCAGTTTGTTTTTACAATCTTTTCTTTCATTGATACATGTCCCCCAGGGCAGTTCCTGGACCCCCATAACCATTGTATGCCCAATTACTTGCATATTAGCCTTCAAAATGGGCACTTTTGACTTTTACAGTTCGGCTCCCATAGACTTCAATGGGGTTCGATATTCAGTTCCGAATTTCTGCGATGTTCTAAAGTTCTGGTGAGAGCCGAACAGGTGGTTGTTCACCCAATCCCTAATATTGACCCTTACCCCTCCATCTACTCCATCATATTAGCCATTAGGGTGGCTAATATGGTGGAGCAGGGTATGATAAACTACAAATAAATTCAGCTGCCGAATCTGAACGCTATGGAACTCAATGGAAGCCAAATCTGTTAAATAAAAAACACCAATTTTCTGAGCTTTTGTTATAAGCACTGAGATTTTCAAAGGAAAATGGCTTTAAATTGCTGGCAAATGACATTTCCTTTCTGGCTTCTGTTTTTTTAAAAAAAGGCACAGAGACCCCTCCAAATGTTTCCCGAAATACTTAACAGTCTGCATGTATTTTGGGTGTTCTACGGATGGTCTGTGAATGTTTTAAAGATTTTGAAATGACATTCGCCAGCAATTTAAACTATATCATTTTTTCCTGTTAACCATCTTACAAGATGAAGTGTCAAAATGAGATAATCAGGGCCCAACGCCATATCAAGTACCAATAAATAAAATAAAATAACAAGAATAGGCCAAGCAAAGAATTATTAATAGTGTGCAATGCAAACTAGATGATAAAAGCCTAATTCAAGGGTAACCATTTTTTATTTGTTTGTATAGAAGTGTTTTCACTCACGGACTACCCTGAAAAGGGGCAGCCCGTCCAGATGATATGATGTTCAGGACATCAATTGCACCTGATTCCGTGCGCGACCAACTCTACTCACTACCTAGAGTAGCCTGTCTAGTTTCCTCAAACTGTCAAGCCCAATACCCTTAGTTGTATATTCCATATGCTATCAGATGTTCTTTGAAAGTTACATTGCAAAAAACTTCATGTGGGTTTAGCTGTTGTGAAGGGCTGTCCTTTTCCCTTTTCTTCCTTCCCTACATGACTTCCCTACTTCCCTACATGACCTAGCTACACATTTGGGGTTTACAATATTCCCCTATAAAGCTCTATGCTACAGTCATTAATTGTTTAACCACTTCCCGCCGGTAGGACGTCCATGGACGTCCTAGACTTTGAGTGGTAATATCTGAATGGTGCCAGCAGCTAGAGGCACCATTCAGATATAATTTTTTTCAGCAGGCGATTCTGCACACCCCAAGAACGATCATAGCGGCAGTTCAGCCGCTTGATCGTTCTTGTAGGCAGCGGGAGGGGACGTCCCCCCCCGCCGCCATTCGGTGCTTCTCCCGTGCCGCCCATACGATTGGCGGCAGGGAGAAGAGATCCGTCTCCGCTGGAGTGTCGTCAGGGAGATGACTGGTGACCATCTGGTCACCAGTCATCTCTATGACCCTCGGAGGACCGGGCGCGATGTTATGACGTCACGCCCGGTCCGGCTTTTGTAAACAAAGCCGTGATCACGGCTGGAAAGGCTGGGATCGGAATTTTTTTTTCTGATCTCAGTCTTTCCAGCCTGCAGGAGAGATGTGAGGTCATATTGACCCCACCATCTCTCCATAAAGAGTACCTGTCACGCACCATTCCTATTACAAGGGATGTTTACATTCCTTGTAATAGGAATAAAAGTGATCAAAAAAAAAAAAATTAAAGAAACAGTGTAAAAATAAAAAAATAAAAGTAAAATGAATAATAATAACAAAAAAAAAAAAATTAAAGTCCCCCCGTCCCCGCGAGCTCGCACGCAGAAGCGAACGCATACGTAAGCCCCGCCCACATATGTAACCGGTGTTCAAACCACACATGTGAGGTATCGCCGCGTACGTTAGAGCGAGAGCAATAATTCTAGCACTAGACCTCCTCTGTAACTCTAAACATGTAACCTGTAAAAAATTTTAAAGCGTCGCCTATGGAGATTTTTAAGTACCAAAGTTTGGCGCAATTCCACGAGTGTTCGCAATGTTAAAGCATGACATGTTGGGTATCAATTTACTCGGCGTAACATCCTCTTTTACAACATACAAAAAAATTGGGCTAACTTTACTGTTTTGTATTTTTTTAATTCACTAAACTGTTTCTTTTCCAAAAAAAACGCGTTTGAAAAATTCCTGGGCAAATATCGTGTGATATAAAAAGTTGCAATAATTGCCATTTTATTCCCTAGAGTCCCTCCTAAAAAAACATATATAATGTTTGGGGGTTCTGAGTATTTTTCTAGCAAAAAGATGATGATTTTTACATGTAGGAGAGGAGTGTCAGAAATGGCCCGGTAAGGAAGTGGTTAACTTCATTGTTTTTGATGCTTTCCCTGCTACATTGTTAGGGGCTGCGTCCCTACCAATTTGGTGCAATATTGTGCACACTGTTTTACACCCTTTCTTATTGGGTTTAATCTGCAATCGTTTTTATGTCTGTATGTTACTCTTTTTTTTCAGTACCAATAAAATATTTCAACAAGGAATTGTTTTCTCACAGATTTGTATTGCACAGAAGGTGTTTGACCCCATCTGTTACAATACTGAGAAAACTGGGTTTAACTCTGGTGCCCACTGGGCTGCACAAGTTATTAGCACAAAGTATATCTGATTGCATATCAGTGGCGGCTGGTGAAATTTTAGGATGGGGGGGAGCCAGACCCCGCTCTTCCTTTTTGGACCCTCCCACTTCATATAAGCCCCACCCCTTATAGTTTCCACCCATTATGTCAGGAGTATACAGCCCAGCATCACCAGATAGTGTATACAGCATCGCCAGATAGGGGTAAACAGAGTCACCAGATAGGGTATACACATCATCAGATAGGGGTATACAGAGTCACCAGATAGGGTATACAGTCACCAGATAGGGGTATACAGAGCCACCAGATAGGCGTATACAGAGCCACCAGATAGGAGTATACAGAGCCCCAGATAGGAGTATACAGTGCCACAGATAGGGTATACAGAGCTACCAGATAGGAGTATACAGAGCTCCAGATAGTAGTATACAGAGCCCCAGATAGCAGTATACAGAGCCCCAGATAGGGGTATACAGAGCCCCAGATAGGGGTATACAGAGCCCCAGATAGGAGTATACAGAGCTCCAGATAGCAGTATACAGAGCCCCAGATGGGAGTATACAGTGCCACAGATAGGGTATACAGAGCTACCATATAGCCATATACAGAGCCACCAGATAGCAGTATACAGAGCCCCAGATAGGAGTATACAGAGCCACCATATAGCAGTATACAGAGCCACCATATAGCAGTATACAGAGGCACCATATAGCAGTATACAGAGCCACCATATTGTAGTATCTAGAAACACTATATAGCAGTATACAGAGCCACCATATAGCAGTATACAGAGCCACCATATAGCAGTATACAGCACTATTCACTCCCCCCTGCTGCCGACACTGGCCTCACGGGCAGCACTAACAGCACCCCCGGCACTTACTGTGTGTGTGTGGAATGGAGACTGGAGAGGATCCTCCTTTGACTGTCTCCTCCATAGCAGCAGTGGCGGCGGTGTGTGGAGAGGATGGATGGAGGTGTCCGTTCCTCATATTTCCCCTTCCTTGCCAAAGTGCCTAGTCATCCAATAGAATCACCTGGCACTTTGGCCAATCAGGAAACAGGTCTCACGACCTGCCTCCTGATTGACGGGGAGGCACTGCAGTGTGAAAATAGTCAAAATTTGTTCACTATGGTCACACAAGGAGCTCATCCTTTTTTTAACCCTATTAGAGCCTCAGGCTCTAGTCAGGTGCTTCAAAAAAAAGCACTCCCTCCTGCCCCGCCACAGGAATCCATGTGTCTGGCATCCTGAAAGGGGCCGGGCGCATGGATAGGAGGGCGGCGGCGGAGATGGGGGGGCGGCGCCCATGCACCCTAAATGCACGGGCCGCCCCTGTTGCATATACTGTATATAGTTCAAATTCAACTGAACTTTACATTCTTGAGCACCATTTACATTATGCACTAACATTATTCCTGTTCTCATCTTTTCCTGCTCATAATTCATAGAACCCCTAATGTGCAAGTATCCACATATCATGCTGGTAATAGTGGTCTATGAAGGAAATTGCAACTGTCTTCAGAAATGTACTGGGAATTCATTCCGTGCAACCATTTTTTAAATGGAAGAGTCTTTGTGGTACATCATAACATGTAAATCTTCACAGAAGACTTTAATTTAAAGCAGAAATAAATGGCATGTCTCCATGAATGGTGCCAGAGTAACTGGTAATGTCAATGTTTCTTCTCAATTTTATTACCCCTTTAAGTATGTAGAGTGTTTTGGACTTTTATCAGAAAATGGCGACTATACTAAACAATATGCCCTCTGAATGCACCATGTGAACAGATACTGTCTTATCAGGTTATCAAGATAAGACCACTGTCTTCCCATAGTAGCAATGACCTGGCTCTCTAAATTTAAGTTCTGGTATGTATGAGGAATTTTTAGGCTATAAATTTCTGTATCTTCAACATTGAAACCCTATCATTCACAGTCATCATTGCATTTAAGTATGTTATCAGTTGCTTTATAAAGCAATATATAATTGTTGTTACTTTTTTTCTAATCTTTCCTTTGAGAATTCAGAAAGAGAAATTAAGCTATATAAAAATACTACAGGTTAAACTTAAACCTTTTAAGATGATTTAGTAAATACAAAAAACTATAGGCGTGTTTGTGTTATAGATAATGACCATTCAGATTTGATTTTAAAATTTCTATCATCCGTTATGAATGCTTACAATGAGATTGTGATGGCTTATCGTCAAATGTATTTTATTAACCCCCTTCTAAGCCTTTTATATTGAATTGTATTGTTGGTGTATTGTCTCCCTTTATATTGTAAAGTGCTGCACAAACTCTTGGCACTATATAACTCCTGTATAATAATAATAATTATTATTATTTGAAGGTTGGACACGTTTAAACTAATATTTTATATTTTTTTATACAATTTATAAACTGGAAAATCTTATACAACTAAATATTTAATGCCTAATTCTAGACACATGTTTTATAGTTTTGGATAAAGTAGGGACGAATTTTCATTTCTGATGGGTTTTTCTTTCTTTTTTTTTATTACTTAAAATGTTATTAAGTCTTTTCAAGATAACAAGAAAAAAAGGAAGATGTGTACAGTACAGCAAAACACATATATAAGGGTGTCAGATCTTCATGTAGTCATAAAATACTCATGTATTTCGGAAACTTCAAATGTTCCCCCAATCAGCAGCAGCAGCAACAGATCTTGCATACCGTAGTAAGGCATGTAGTAGGGAAGGCTTGCCTCTAAATGAGTGAGAGGATCAGACTAGTCATCCTAGGCAGACAGATCAACACTGCACAGCATATATTACAAAGGAGTCATCCTGACAATCCTAACAGTATTGTTTGGTCTGCTAAATGTAGCGCTGTTAACATGTGAGGGCGGAGGGCCTGGCCCAAGGGGGGAAGAGAAAAAAAAAGGGGGGGAGGGTTAGGGGGCTTGTGGATAAAGGGCCATGGCCTGCGCTAAACAAGTACAGCCAATTAGAACTTAGAAAAATAGGGGGAAAGATAGATGAAAACCAAGGATAGAAGAAGAAGAAAAGAAAAAGAGAGAGCGGAAAAGAAGTGGTGGGCACCCTAGGGGTTCTCAAACCAGAGTAGATGGAACTTTTAAAGTTCCAAAAAGCGGGAAGTCATCTGAGAAGGCAGAAAATAGTCAATCCAGGGTTGCCATATCCGCTGGAATTCGTCCATTTTATCTTCTAAAATTGCCATCAGCCATTCGTTTATAAGCCTACCATGGATCCTATTTTTGACTTCTTCAAAGCTAAGGAGTGGTGATTTCCACGACCGCTCGATCGTTTGTTTCGTGGCCATGAAAATGTGGGTAATTAGGGCCCATTCTCGCCGAGTTGCGTTCGCTATAGGTTTATGTAAGAGCGCTTCCCATTGGTCTTTCCTTAAATTAATGTGGAGAACCGTATCAACCAATGCGTAGACCCTTATCCACAGCCTTTTGTCTTTAGGACAAGTCCACCATATGTGTTTCATGTCGCCCAGACCTGGACATCCTCAAAAGCATTTGGACGGATACGATGGCAGGCACTTCGCGATCCTTGCTGGAGTAAAGTACCAGCAGGACATCATTTTAAAAGAGTTTTCCAGGGCTAAAACATTCGAACCGAAAGAGGGCCTCCCACATTTTGCACCAGTCGCCCGGTTGAGGGGCCGAGCCCAAATCAGCCACCCATAAGTCACAGTACATAGGGAGTTGCCGTCCTGTATTGTTCAATATAAAGGAGTACAGCAAAGAGATCAGGAGGAGTAATGGGACTGGTTCTGCATCGGGTCTCAAAGGCCATGGGTAAAAGCGGATGTTCGTGGTATTTCCCAAGAAGTGGCGGATTTGTGGGTATCGGAAGCGTTCCGATTCGGAAATATCGTGGGAGTCTCGGACATATTGGAAAGAGCGGATTCCTCTGGGGGTGAGGAGAGAACGGACCATAGTAAGACCTCTCTCAGTCCACCACCGGAAGCCGCACGGGTCATCCAAACCCAGAGGGAATAAGGGACAGTTCAGCAATGGTAAAAGGGGGAGGTGGGGTGATATTAAGCCTGCGGAGTACTGTATGGAGCCCCACACCGATAGTGTGTGGGCCAGGATTGGGTGGAGGGTTTTTTTTTTTGTGGATATCACTGGGACAGGAAGGCATCAACAGCAATTTGTTTTTTTCCACCCCTACACCCCTTTGAGTCTGAAAGCATTTTTTGCTTCAGAGATATCTCGTTCTGTACCTTATACCCTTTACGGGTTATCCTAATATACATGTAGCACTACCCCGTAGGAGCCACTTACATTTGTTTATTCCGTTACTCTGCTCTTTAACCCCAAGAATCATCTCAGCCCCTACTGGCACACCTAGCAATATGGTTAGAGGAATAGCACAATAAATGATACACAGACACAGTTCAACTGTTTCAGCTCTCTAGATTTACTTAACCAAGTGAAGAGACTTAAAGTGGTTGTCAACCTGTGACAACCACTTTAACTTACAGGTAAGCCTAGAATAAGGCTTACCTGTAGGTGCCTTGCATTTCTCTCAAACCTGCACGGTTCAGGAGATATGCAGTGTTCTGCATGTGCCGACGTAATTTCGGCACATGCCCAGTGAAGAAACAGCCTCCATGCCGTTTCTCCACTGACACCGTGCTATGACTGGCGGCTCCCGCGCGCATGCGCTGGAGTGACGTCACGCGACTCAGGCCAGTCACAGAGCCGGAGATCGCAGCCACGGAAGGAAGAGGGGCTGAAGATGGACACTGCCAGCACAGGGGACATCGTTGGACGTCGCAGGCTTTGTTTGCAGGTAAGTGACACATAATGGGCTACTATGAGATGCATAGTAGCCCATTATGCTTCTAATTTACAGGGGAATACAGAATAAGTAAACCCAATCTGGGTTTACTTCCTCTTTAAAAGAATATTAGTCAGCCAAGTCTTGGATAAATAGCCAGGACTCAGTTGAAACAGTTCTTAAAGTTGTTAGATAACAATTAGCAACAAGTAAACGATACCAATGTATCCAGTAATAAACAGTAATAATGGATTCCTCAAACAAGCTATTGATTGCTGTAGATATCACTACGGCTAAAGGGGCCGGTCTTTAGTACCTTAAATCCTAGTGAGGGATAAAATAACATAGATACCAATAAAGTGCCCCCTTTAAGAGCAATAAAATAGCAGTGTTCAAAGTGCAAGGCCTTGCTATTGTCTTCACTGGCAGTTGGAGCTCAAAGAAACATGAATTTCTAAGTGTGGCACAGTGTTGGCAATTAAGGCAAAACAGCTGGTTCTGACTTGTAGCAATCCTTTAAGCAATCCAGATAAAGGATATCTGTGTTCAAAGGGTGATCTTAATGGCTTATAACTGTCTCTGCTTTGGACAAGTGCCCTCTCACCACTCCTGAGCACGTTCGGTAACCTCCAGATGAACAATCAAACAATTCTTCTTCACTGTATGTGGCAGAAATGGCGATCAGTCTGCTGAATCAGTGAGCCGTCCGACTCCAACACTTTCAGCGATGCTGCAGGGGCGCCCGTCAGGTAGAGCGCAATGACTGACCCACTGGGCTGGAGTTGTAAGGCTGTGTACCATGTGGTAGGCCACAATCTTCTCACACAGCAGCGAGGTGGTATATACACAATGGATCCCGGGAAGCAAGAGGGTTTGGGCATGATCTCCAGATCACTTTGTAGTCTCCCCCAAAATTCTCCCCTCTCTTGCAGTGCAGGCTGGGCTTTGTAGTCCCGCCCCTTTAAGAAGTAAGTGAGGCTATTTGGTAATGGGACTTCATGTCCCATAGTCCTCTGCTGCTGCTGCCTTTCATTGGCTCTCTCTCCCTGCCAATAAGGATACAAGAGAGCGAGCACAGCGGGCAGAAGCCTGTGTGCTAACACTGCTCACATTACATTGGAGTCAGTGAGAAGAAAAAGGGAGGGTGGAATATCCCCAGCATGAGCTGGCAGGTGCTCTCTCCCTATATGAAGAGCCTGTGTACATTCCTGCGGCAGCCAGCTTGGTAAGGCCGCGGGGGGGACAAAGCGGCCCCCGATACATACAATACATCATTTTGTTCTGGACAGATATGTACAGTATTTATTTTGGTAGTTGATTTTTGGGTAAATATATTTTCCTGGTTTTAATTAGGAAGAAACATGACGATTCATATTTTTATGTGGTAAATAGTAATGCTTAAAAGGGAACGTTTAGGGCAGGAAATTTAATGACATCACATTTGACAGTAAATCACTTCCTCGGCAAACACAAAGCCCAATTATTGTGTTTGCATTACTCTGTACAGAGAGCCGTGTGGTGGTATTGAAAGCCCAGGAACTGATCAAAACAGCTTCAATCTTTAGTGCTGGATCCTGGTTGTCATTGACAGATGGCATCTCCCACACAAAACCCCACCGGGACCCAGTATATATTTACTATCAATAGATTTTTTTCAGAAAGAGAAAGCAAGTTAACATAGGTACGTACACTTTAGGACAATGTTACAACGAACGTATAACAATAAAGCATAGTATAGTGCATATAACATTGCCTTTCCTTATTTTACCATCTAAATATACATACTGTATTGTGTCTCCTGATTTGGTAGGGTACGTAGATTCTCACCCCAACACCCCAATCGGGATCAAACTGTGTTGGGAGATGAGGATCACCCCCTCTCTAAACTGGCGACAACATCTGTAGAGAAGTTTGCTTAAAAAAGACTTTGGAGATCTATTATTGAACCACTAGAGCCTGCAGAACAGGCTGGTAACGTCATTAAGGTAGAGAAGGATTATCAATTCAGGTCTGCATTAAGCAGGCACTGGTGGTAATACAGGCCTTGGGGCTAGTACTCACAGAAAAGTTATCAAAATTTGTAGAAAGGTTTTAGCGAGTAAAATAAAACAAAGGTATAACAAGGATGATGATCAGGATAGTAGTGGGCCGGGTTTCCTGGGGCCATTTATATATACCCTAAGTGACTATATTTGGAACCTCAGTTATCAAGGAGTTGTTGAGGAATAGAATGAAGTAATCACAGGCCCATCAGTACCCTGAACAACAAACATATAAATCCCATTCCTTAAAACTGGCATAGGAATGTAACTTGTGGAACAGTGTGAGAACCAGAGAACGTACCTATAGTGGTGAAAAAGGAGAATTGGAAGTAATAGAAAGGGAGAGAGAAGAAAGGGAATATAGATAGAGAAGAGGGTAGAAGTTAGTGACAGTGTGATGACAAGTGAAGTGGGAAGTGACAAGGGAAGTGGGAAAAGCTTGTGCCAAAGATAGCAGGTAGTTGATCAAGGGTTCCCAGATTGTATCGTGTTTATCTGTAGTGTCCAGGAGAATGTTTTCTCCTGGGCCATTATCCAGGAGACTTTCCTTTTGACTAGGGTGAAAGATACACTGGGTTGTTTCCAGGCTCAGGCAATTGTTAATTTGGCCCCTATTAATATGAACATGATGAGGAGTTGGGCCAATTTTGGTGTTTTGGGACTGCGAAAGTTGAGTATGGCTATTTGAGGAGTTTCTGGATGGGTAAGACTCTGTTCCAGAGTCCTCTGATCCTGGGACATTCCCACCAGACATGTATCATTAATCCAATTTGTCCGCAATTATGGAAACACAAAGGAGAGGCATTTGGGAAAATGTTGGCTATTTTCTGGGGTACTAGGTACCATCTCAATAAGACCTTTGAATTTGCCTCAATTAGTGTTGTGTTTAAGATGCCCTTTGAGGCCAAGGTTGATGCCTTATGCCACTCGGATAGGCTCCAGTCTTGTCCCAAGTCTCTTTCCCAGTCCTTCATGTAGGGGGATTTTGAATCTGATGAAGTGGGTGATCGGTAAATCACTGAAATCCCTCCCCTCTGCTCCATTGCCTGACCACACCACATTTTGTATGCTGTAATCTCCAGGGGATTGGGTTTGGAAGCCCAAATGAAGTGTATAAAGTGGGATATTTGTTTAAGCCTGAATCTCTCGGTCCTAGGCATATCAAGTTTACCTGTGTAGTGGGCAGCCGTGAGAGGTCCCTTAGAGTTAGCAAAATGTCCTATTTTGTAAAGCCCCTTATCCAGCCACCAGTGGAATGCCTTATTGGCCATGCCAGGGGGGAAAGGGGGATTACGGAAGATATGTGATAGTGGACGCCAGGAGGAGATCAGTTTTGGGTTATTTCTGAGAGAGTCCCATAATGCCAAATAATTTGATAGTGTAGGATCCATGATAACTGGTCTTGCTTTAGGAAGGCACCAAAGTAGCTAATCTATAGTATGTTTCGGTATAGCTTGCCTTTCCATGTGTAACCAGTCTGGGTGAGCTATTTTGGAGTATATAGTGGATATTTGAGAAAGTTGAGCAGCTTGTTGGTACCATATAAGATTGGGTAAATTTATTCCTCCTTGGTCTCTAGGGTGGAATAGGGTTTCTTTGGCTATTTTATTGCCCTGAGTTGATCCCTAGGAATTGGGATAGGTAATGACCTAAAAAGGTAAAGGATGTGTGGTAAGAGGGTCATTTTTACAGAGTTATCCCTGCCTAGCCATGAAAGACCCAATTTGTCCCAGTGTAAGAGATATTTATCTAGTTTACGTGACATTGGGGGAAAGTTGGCCTGATATAATTGATCAACAGAGTTTGTCAAGTTGATCCCCAGGTATGAGATTGCTTTTCCGTTCCAACAGAACCTAAAGTTCTCCTTAAGATGTGAGACTAAATGGACTGGTAAGTTGACGATTAAAGCTAAAGATTTTATATAGTTTACCTTGAGTCCCGAGATCCGGCCAAAGTCATCGAGGAGTTCACATATGTTTGGTAATGAGATGAGCGGTGAAGTGATAAAGAGCATAATGTCGTCTACGAAGAGTGCATATTAATGAGTTTGTTGCTGTAAGGGACAGATTATTGTTCAAAAATCACTGCCTACTCCTATAGGACCAGGTTCCAGCTGTTGCTGTAAGGGACAGATTATTGTTCAAAAATCATCTCCTAGTTCTAAAGGGAGAGGTTCCTGCTGTTGGTGTGAGCGGTGCATTTCTTGCACCAAAAAAAAAAAGTGTCTACGTTGGTGTTTTCCAAAAAAAAAGAAGGTATTAATTGGTATAAATACTTAAATAGGGCTGCATAGTACAATTGCAGACACAATGAGGAGAGCATCAAATAAGGGATGTGGTCATGGTGCTGTTGGTGATGCTGGTGCTGCTGGTGTTGGTGGTGTTGGTGAAGCTCCTGTTGGAAGGAGAGGACGTGGTCGATGTGTGCCAGCTACACGCACAAATGAAACACCTTCCTCAGGTAGCCAACAGAACCTTCACTGGTATAGGGTAGGCCCGAATGCCGCTCAACGATTGGTGAGACCAGAACAAGTACAGGCGATGGTAGATTGGGTGGCTGACAATGCCTCCAGTTCCTTCACATTGTCTCCCTCCCAGTACCTTGATGAAAGCTCAGAGTTGGCACCTGAACCCCATGGCCATCTGTCTTTCACCTCAGCCCCTTGTAAATTAGCCAAGCAGTCTGAGACCCAAGTCATGCAAGAGACTCTTATGCTTTTTGATGACTCTCCTGGTGTGCTTTCCGTGGGCCATCCACATAGCGCTGCCCCAGAAGTGGAAGACATTGAGTGCACCAATGCCCAACCACTTCTGTTGCAGGATGAGGACATGGAAACACCAGCGCAGCACATCTTAGATGAAGATGAAACACAGGTGCCAACTGCTGCAGCTTTTCTCAGTGTGCAGACTGACAAGGAGGGCAGTGGTGAAGGGTGGGTGGAAGATGATGGGGAGGAGGATGATGAGGTCCTAGACCCCACATGGACTGAGGGTCATGCGAGTGACGTGTGCAGTTTGGAGGAAGAGGTGGTGGTCGCACAAAGGCACCAGCACAGCAAAAGAGGAAGCAGGTTGCAAAAGCAGAGCGAGCGTACCCTAGACAGTATGCTTGCTACTACCCACCGCACCCAGGGACCTAGCACACCAAAGGCAGCTCAAAGGCATTCCCCCGCGTGGCAGTTCTTCATACAATGTGCTGACGACAAGACACGAGCGGTTTGCAAGCTGTGCAATGATAGCCTGAGCCGGGGCATAAATGTTCTAAACCTGACCACAACCTGCATGATTAGGCAACTAAATTCAAGGCACAAGCTGCATTGGAATAATTACCTCAAAAGCCAAGAAAGGTCTTGGCCTCCTCCTGCTTCCTCTTCTGCTGCTGCCTCTGCCTCTGCCTCTTCCTCCACCTCTACCGTGACAGTGTCACCTGCCACCCAGCAAACAGACGATATGACAGCAATGCCACAGTGTCCGCCACCGTCCCCAAGCATTTCCACTCCATGGTCCCATGGAAGCTTACAGCTGTCCATCTCCCAAGCACTGGAGAGAAAGAGGAAGTACCCCCCTACCCACCCACGATCCCTGGACCTGAATGCCAGTCTTTTTTAAATTCCTGGCCTTTGAAATGCTGTCATTCCGTTTGGTGGACACGGACAGTTTCAAAAACCTGATGGCGATGGCTGTCCCGCAGTACGTGGTTCCCAGCCGCCACTACTTTTCCAGGCGAGCCATCTTTTCCCTGCACAAACTGCACAAAAAGTCGGGGACGAGATCAAATGTGCACTGCGCAACGCCATCTGTGGCAAGGTCCACATAACCACTGATACCTGGACCAGTAAGCACGGGCAGAGACGCTATATCTCGCTAATTGCACACTGGGCAAATGTAGTGGCGGGTGGGCCTGAGCCGGCTAGCCATTTGGCACATGTCCCTCCACCACTGAGGATTGCAGGGCATTTCTCTTTGCCTCCTGTTGCCTCCTCCTCCTACTGCGCTTCCTCCTCCTCTACAACCTCCTCATCCGCTCAGCATAACACCTTCACCACCAACATCAGCACATTCAGGGGGAAATGACAGCAGGCTGTTTTAAAACTGATATGTTTGGTGGATAAACCCCACACTGCGTAGGAGCTGTGGATGGGCATTGAACAACAGACCAATGAGTGGTTGTTGCCACTGAGCCTCAAGCCCGGCCTGGTGGTGTGCGACAATGGGCGAAATCTCGTAGCGGCTCTGGGCCTAGCCTGTTTGACGCACATCCCTTGCCTGTCGCATGTGCTGAATTTGGTGGTACAGAATTTTCTAAACAACTACCCGGATATGTCAGAGCTGCTGCAGAAAGTGCGGGCCATCTGTGCGCACTTTCGGCGTTCTCACCCTGCTGCTGCTCGCCTGTCTGCCCTGCAGCGGAACTTCAGCCTTCCCTCTTACTGCCTCATATGCGACGTGCCCACAAGGTGGAACTCCACCTTGCACATGCTGGAGAGACTGTGCGAGCAGCAGCAGGCAATAGTGGAGTTTCAGCTGCAGCACGCACGGGTCAGTCGTTCTGCGGAACAGCACCACTTCACCACCAACGAGTGGTCCTCCATGCGAGACCTGTGTAGCTTATTGTGGTATTTTCAGTGCTATCCCACTTCTATGTCTCCTCGAAAAAACACTTCAGGCGATGATGGAAGAGGATGTGGCACAGGAGGATGAGGAGGAGGAGGAAGAGGGGTCATTTCCACAGTTATCAGGCCAGTCATTCGCAAGTGGCTCGGTGAGTTCCTGCACCAGCATAGGTCAGGTCAAAAATATTCAAGCCAGGGCACAGTTCTGGAGGACGAGGAAGATCATGAGGAGGAGGAACCGCAGCAGGGTGGCACCCAACGCAGCTCGTGGGCATCACTGGAGCATGGCTGGGGGGATACGGAGGACACAGATGATATACCTCCCACAGAGGACAGCTTGTCTTTGCCTCTGGGCAGCCTGGCACACATGGCCGACTACATGCTGCAGTGCCTGCACAACGTCAGCCGAGCTGCCCACATTGTAACGTGTGCCGATTACTGGGTGGCCACCCTGCTGGATCCCCGTTACAAGTACAATGTGCCATCCTTAATTCCCTCACTGGAGCGTGATCGGAAGATGCGCGACTACCAGCGCACGCTGAGGGCATTCCCAAATGACACCGGGGGCTCAGTGGAAGCACAAGGCGAAGGCAGAGGAGGAGGAGGAGGAGGAAGAGGCCGCCAACACAGCTGTGGCACCACCAGCACCTCAGAAGGCAGGGTTAGCATGGCCGAAATGTGGCAAAGCTTTGTCAGCAGCCCGCCACAACAAACAGCACCACCAGGCGATAGACAACGTCTTAGCAGAAGGCACTTGACCTACTCTTGCCCCCATTTTACTTCCTTTTGCAGCCCTCTAGCACTTGCCAGGACTTTGTTACAGCCATTTTTGTGCCAAAAAGTTTGGGTCCCCATTGACTTCAATGGGGTTCGGGGGCCGGGATAAAGTTCGGGTCGAGTTCAGTACTGAACCCGGACTTTTTCCCGAAGTTCGGCCGAACCCACCGAACCCGAACATCCGGGGGTTCGATCAGCTCTAGACATGAGTTCTGCCAGCATTGCTGCAGAGGTTGAAGGAGTGGGGGGGGGTCAGCCTGTCAGTGCTCAGACCAAATGCCACACACTGCATCAAATTGGTCAGCATGGCTGTCATCCCAGAAGGAAGCCTCTTCTAAATATGATGCACAAGAAAGCCCGCAAACAGTTTTCTGAAGACAAGCAGACTAAGGACATGAATTACTGGCACCATGTCCTGCGGTCTGATGAGACCAAGATAAACGTATTTGGTTCAGATGGTGTCAAGCGTGTGTGGTGGCAAGCAGGTGATGAGTACAATGACAAGTGTGTCTTGCTTACAGTCAAGCATGGTGGTGGGAGTGTCATGGTCTGGGGCTGCATGAGTGCTGCCAGCACTGGGGAGCTACAGTTCATTGAGGGAACCATGAATGTCAACATGCACTGTGACATACAGAAGCAGAGCATGATCCCCTCCCTTCAGAGACTGGGCAGCAGGGTAGTATTCCAACATGATAACAACCCCAAACACAACTCCAAGATGAACACTGCCTTGCTAAAGAAGCTGAGGGTAAAGGTGATGGACTGGCCAAGCATGTCTCCAGACCTAAGCCCTACTGAGCATCTGTTGGGCATCCTCAAATGGAAGGTGGGGGAACACAAGGTCTCTAACATCCATCAGCTCAGAGATATTGTCATGGAGTGGAAGAAGACTCCAGTGGCAACCTGTGAAGCTCTGGTGAACTCCATGCTCAAGAGGGTTAAGGCAATGCTGAAAAATAATGGTGGCCACACAAAATATTGACATTTTGGACCGAATTTTGACATTTTCACTTAGGGGTGTACTCACTTTTGTTGCCAGTGGTTTAGACATTAATGGCTGTGTGTTGAGTTATTTGGAGGAGACAGCAAATTTACACTGTTATACAAGCTGTAAACTCACTACTTTACATTATAGCAAAGTGTCATTTCTTCAGTATTGTCACATGAAAAGATAGAATAACATATTTACAAAAATGTGAGGGGTGTACTCACTTTTGTGAGATACTGTATATCAGGGTGATCTCTGATAGCTATAGCTAAAGTCTCGATGACTATGGCGCAGATCAGTGGAGACAAGGGGCAGCCTTGCCTTGTGCCGTTTCGGATTGGGAAAGGCTCTGAAAAGTAGCCCTGGAGTTATTTTTGGCTTCTGGGTTGGAGTAGAGGGCTCCCATTATGTTCAGAAATGAGTGTCCAAACCCCCAGCATTCTTAGATTGGGACCAGAAAAGACTGAGTCAAATGCCTTCATTAGGTCTAAGGATAGGAGGAAGCCCCTCTGAGGAAAACCGTTATTCCAGCCCGATCCCAGAAGGGATATGATATTGATTGCCTTCCTGATCTGGTCCCTGCCTTCCGGTTATAAAGCCCACCTGGTCCTTATGGACATATAGGCTTATAAAGCTGGAGATACGGTCAGCCAAAATTTTTGTCAGAATTTTGAGGTCATTGTTTATTAAGGATATGGGCCCATAATTAGCTGCGATACTGGGATCTTTATCAGGTTTGGGGATTACTGTAATGAAGGCTGAGTTTAACACCTTATCAAGTTGTGCCCCTGATTGGAGTTGATTGAAGAATCAGGCCAAGTGGGGGGCAAGAGTGGGGGAGAAATGTTTGTAGTAAGGGGCCGAGAAGCCATCAGAGCCGGGGGGGCTGAGTTATTGTTAAGGTTTTTAATGACCTGCAATACCTCTTCCTCTGAGATTGGTGCTTCTAATTCCTCCCTGTGGTGGTTTTTGAGTTTTGGGATTTTTAGAGTATTCAGGAAATGGTGAATCGAATCAGTGGAGGCGTATTTTCCTTTCCTGCTGTATAATTTATGGTAAAAGTCCTGGAAAGCTTCCAGGATTTTCTGAGGGTTCTGAGAAAATGTGCCATTGTGTAGTTTAATTTCAGGTAAAGTATGTGTCCTTATCTTAGGGGTCTATCTGGAGGCTAGCAGGGTGCCCGCTTTGTCTTTTTGGTGATAGAATCGGCCTCCCTCCCATTGTAGACTTTTTTCCACTATAGCAGTGAGGTCTAGGTTTTAGGCTGTGCGTGTTGCTTTTAATTCCCCCGAGGAAGGATTGTGTTTATGTTGCTTGCTATGGAGTAGAAATTCCCCCTCCAATCATTCAATATCTATTCTACAGGCTTTACGGATCCTGGATGCCACCTGTATTAGTTTGCCTCTGACAAAGGCTTTGTGCTCTGCCCATAATGTGACTGGTGAGATATCACGTGTGTTGTTCAGTCGGAAGTATTCCCGGATGTCTGTTTCTACTTTGTCTGTTTCTATTTCCTTTGCATGAGTCAGGTTGCTGAGTATTGAGGCGTTACGTCTCCAGTTATACCCTTCCCTTTGTCCTGTTGGTCTATGTATCACTAGGAGCAGAGAAGAATAGTCCGACAAGGCAGAGTCTTTTATGTAGGATTTGGACACCAACGGTATGTGGTTAGTTAGAATAAAGAAATGGTCTATTCTAACAAATGTGTTGTGGGGGTTGGAGAAATGTGTAAAGTCCTGTGTGGTCAGGTTCATTTCCCTCCAGACATCAACCATCCCCTGTTGGAAAATCAGCCTTGCTACGTTCAGGCTCTGTCTTGTAGGACGAATCTGGTCCTTTCCCTGTGGGCGGGTTTTGTTTACACCTGTATCAAAAGCAATGTTAGAGTCTCCTCCAAAAATGACTATGCCTTCAGTGAGTGGGGTTAGAGTTTGAAAGAGAGCTTTGAAGAATTTGGACTGACCTCTGTTTGGTGCATAGTAGGAGACGAAGGTATAGAGCTGGTTGTCAATGAGACCCTTAATTAGTATAAACCTACCTTCTGGGTCCTTAAAATCAGAAATGAATGAAAATTGTGTGTTGCGAGAAAAGAAAATACCCACTCCTTTAGTGTTATTGTCGGCATTTGCCAAATAAAACCTGGGAAATTTAGGGTGGATGAATGAGGGGTTGTAGGATTTCGGGAAGTGTGTTTCCTGGAAAAACACTATATCTATTTTCTGGTCATGATAGTGTTGGAAGATCTTTCATCGTTTAATGGGTGAATTGAGTCCTTGGATATTGTGAGAGGCTATGCAGAGTTGAGATCTATGTGGGGTAGGGTCAGCCATGAAGCAGTTTAGGGGGGACCAGCAGCAATTCCCCACCATCTACCTTCATCCTGGTGAGTACGCCGAGGTTTGGGATTATGAGGAGTTCTCCTGTTATGCCTTCCAGGGTCCCGCAGAGTTGTGAGCACACATCTGCCTTTAGAAGAATAAAAAGGGAAAAATAAAATATTAGAAGTAGAAACTAAACAGAAGGAAAAGATAATAGAAGGGAGCACTGAGGGAGTATGTAAGCCATACTCTGAGGACAAAAAAGAAAATGGTTCCCCCCAACCGGTGGGGGGGGGGGGTCCTGACCAGGATAGAGGGTGAAACTAAGTCTCCAAGTACAGGGGGAGGTGCACTACCACCGCTCCGTTCACCACATTCAGGGTAATGAAAGATGTGTGAACCTTAAGGAGTGATTTATAACAGCTTAGGATAAATGATAATATAAGAGGAGTTGCTTCAATATTAATATAAAAGTTTATATGGATGTCCGTATAGATGAGGGCCACCTCTAAATAGAGAGGGAATGAATTCCATAGGTAAGCTGAGAGGAGACCTAGATCCAGGGAAAATAGTGGTGTGGAATAGGGATCAGTCCAAAGGGTTTGGTTGGTAATGTCTCAAGTTCTAATTGTCCGCCTGTTTCCAGGCATTGAGGATCAGGGTTGGGGTTGTCCCTATTAAGGTTAGAAAACCTGTGTGTGCTTCTCGTTGGGGTTTCAGGTATATCATAGGGCATGTAGTCTGAGAGCTAGCATAGGTCCTCAATCGCTGGAAAGGAGGATTGATCCCAAGTGCCTAAACCAGGGTGTATTTCCGTGGATCCGAGTGGTCTTAGAGTCAGTTTATGTCCAGCCGCAGGGGATGAACTATTGGGAATTCACCAAAGATACATATGGAGTGGAAAAAGTTAACAGGGCTACTTGAAGTTAAGCAGTTCTAAATTCCATATGGGCATTGCTGCCAAGGAGTCCATGTGGACCTGACCCCAATATGGGGATTAGGAAAAAAAAAATGAAGAGGGCAAGCTCCAGTTCACGGGGGGATTCCTTCCTTGTCTTTTTTAGTTTTGGATTTCTGCCACAGAGAGGTGAGTGGGCTAGATAGAGGAGGTCTCTTCATTAAGCTGGTGTGATTATTAGCCTTTGTGATTATTCCCAGTTGCTGTAAGAGGTTCTCTCCTTCCGGGAATGTGGAGAATCTGTAAGGCTTGTTGTTGTACTCGAATTTCAAGCTGAAAGGGAATAGACATCGGTATTTGATGTTTTTCTGTGTCATCTCTGTCAGAAGGGGTTTGAGTAGTGTTGAGCGAACCCGGACTGTAACGTTCGGGTCCGTACCGAACTTTCGGGTGTCCGTGGCACGGACCCGGACCCGGACATTTCAAAAATCGTTCGGGTTCGGGCTTGGGCTTGCTAAAAACTTTACAGGCCCAGGCCCAGGCACGGTGCCTGTGGGCTTTCAAGCCATGCCTGGGCTTGCAATGTCAGGCCCAAGCGAGTTGTGATGAGTTTGGGGAAGACTGTCTCTACTGTGTCTTTTTGTAGTTTATGGCTACAGATAAGGGAAAGTCGAACTTTAAGCTCATGTTGTTGTTCGGAATGTCTAAGAGGTGTAAGGGCCTTCCTCTCTTGGAGAATGTCGTTGACCCTTATTAGTGTTTCCGATTATTAGTGTGGTCGAATTACTTCTCTGGAGGAGATAGATCGGGTGAGTGGAGAGACACCGTCTTT
>BLSH010015242.1:259685-283383 GCA_018402905.1 Glandirana rugosa
CTATCCCCATTTATTTGTAGGGCACTTGCCCTAGTTTGAAGATGATTTTAGAACAGTTATATGGCTTCTACCATTAATTAATACTTTTCAGACACAGTTTGAAGATGATCCACATTCACCTCCATTTTTGCTTTTTTTATGTTTTTATTTTTTTAAAACTATTTACAGTTATTTCCCTGTCCCCATTTTTTTGTAGGGCACTTGCCCTACCCTTACCCCCATTTTACTTCCTTTTGCAGCCCTCTGGGGCTTTCCAGGACTTTGTTACAGCCATTTTTGTGCATAAAAGTTCGGGTCCCCATTGATTTCAATGGGGTTCGTTGTCCGTGCGATCGTTCGGGTTCCGTCCGGACCCGGACCCGGACTTTGTCCCGAAGTTCGGACGGACCAGCAGAACCCGAACTTCCAGAGGTTCGCTCAACTCTAGGTTTGAGTGTTCGCCGTTTCTGGATCGTGCATGGAGAGATATCGGCAAAGATTTGGACTGAATGGCCCATAATTCCATAATTTGGATTTGTGGAGTGGATCGTGCTCTTCTCATGACTTCCTCTTTGACATTGTAGTAGTGTGGTTTTACTACAATGTCACGGGCCAGACCATCAGATCTGGGGGGTCCCAGGGCTCTGTGAGCCCGATCTAGCTCCAGTTTGTGGAGCCGTATATGTGGTATGAGGCTCTTGATAAGAGAGTGTACTGCTTCAGTAACGTCCGTTACAGTCTCAAGCAGGCCCCTGACCCTAAAGTTGAGCCTTCTTGATCTATTTTCAAGGTCATCAATTTTAGCCATGGCCCCCTCTAATTGGTTGTATAGTTCCTGGACCTGTTCCTGTTCTGTGTTTTGATTGACCCGGTCTATGGGGGCGACTACTTTGTTCTCAACAGTCTCAATGCGAGAGCCCAGTAGTTGGAGATATGATTTGGTTTCAGATGTGATTCTGGTAGTCGTCTGGGCAAGTCCCCTATCCAACATTTCAGCAAATTTAATGAATATATGGGAAATATCCTGGTGCTGGAGTGCATTCAGTCCCATCCCCTGATGTGTATTATGGGGGGGGGGAGGACAGGAGCATATCATCCAGTGTCTGATTTATAAGGGGCACTGTGGTTGTTGGATCCCCAAATGGTGGCATGTTGTAAGCCCCTCCACATACCTCTGCCTGTAGTGAGTTCCACCAGGGAGTAGACACAGGGATCATTAATATGACTTCCACATGTGGCGGCTGTTCCGCCGCCCTCTTGAAACTTTCCTCAGCCCCTGGACATGTCTCAAAGTATGCCTGTAACCCCTGTCTGGCAGACTGCACCTGCATAAAAGGATGCCCTGGGGTATCAGGAATGTCCTGGGCTCAGGCTGGTGTCCCTGGGGTGGCTGGGTTCGCTGTAGGGAGCGTTGGATGGCCGAGAGGTATGGAGCTCTGTGATCAGGCATCCATGTCACAGAGCACCGCACCCCCCCCCCCAGTATACAGGTGCTGGTCGTATAATTAGAATATCATCAAAAAGTTGATTTATTGCACTAATTCCATTCAAAAAGTGAAACTTGTATATTATATTCATTCATATTACACAAACTGATATATTTCAAATGTTTATTTCTTTTCATTTTGATAATTATAACTAACAACTAAGGAAAATCCTAAATTCAGTATCTCAGAAAATTAGAATATTGTGAAAAGGTTCGATATTGAAAACATCTGGTGCCACACTCTGATCAGCTAATTAACTCAAAACACCTGCAAAGGCCTTTAAATGGTCTCTCAGTCTAGTTCTGTAGGCTACACAATCATGGGGAACACTGCTGACTTGACAGTTGTCCAAAAGACGACCATTGACACCTTGCACGAGGAAGGCAAGACACAAAAGGTCATTGTAAAAGAGGCTGGCTGTTCACAGAGCTCTGTGTCCAAGCAAATTAATAGAGAGGCGAAGGGAAGGAAAAGATATGGTAGAAAAAAGTGTACAAGCAATAGGAATAACCGCACCCAGGAAAAGATTGTGAAACAAAACCCATTCAAAAATGTGGGGGAGATTCACAAAGAGTGGACTGCAGCTGGAGTCAGTGCTTCAAGAACCACTACGCACAGATGTATGCAAGACATGGGTTTCAGCTGTCGCATTCCTTTTGTCAAGCCACTCTTGAACAACAGACAGCGTCAGAAGCGTCTCGCCTGGGCTAAAGACAAAAAGGACTGGACTGCTGCTGAATGGTCCAAAGTTATGTTCTCTGATGAAAATAAATTTTGCATTTCCTTTGGAAATCAGGGTCCCAGAGTCTGGAGGAAGAGAGGAGAGGCACACAATCCATGTTGCTTGAGGTCCAAAGTAAAGTTTCCACAGTCAGTGATGGTTTGGGGTGCCATGTCATCTGCTGGTGTTGGTCCACTGTGATTTCTGAGGTCCAAGGTCAATGCAGCCATATACCAGGAAGTTTTAGAGCACTTCATGCTTCTTGCTGCTGACCAACTATGGAGATGCAGATTTCATTTTCCAACAGGACTTGGCACCTGCACACAGTGCCAAAGCTACCAGTACCTGGTTTAAGGACCATACTATCCCTGTTCTTAATTGGCCAGCAAACTTGCCTGACCTTAAACCCATAGAAAATCTATGGGGTATTGTGAAGAGGAAGATGCGATATGCCAAACCCAACAATGCAGAAGAGCTGAAGGCCACTATCCGAGCAACCTGGGCTCTCATAACACCTGAGCAGTGCCACAGACTGATCAACTCCATGCCACAACCCATTGCTGCAGTAATTCAGGCAAAAGGAGCCCCAGCTAAGTATGGAGTGCTTTACATGCTCATACTTTTCATGTTCATACTTTTCAGTTGGCCAAGATTTCTAAAAAATTTTTCTTTGTATTGGTCTTAAGTAATATTCTAATTTTCTGAGATACTGAATTTGGGATTTTCCTTAGTTGTCAGTTATAATCATCAAAATTAAAAGAAATAAACACTTGAAATATATCAGTCTGTGTGTAACGAATGAATATAATATACAAATATATAATATATAATATACAAATTTCACTTTTTGAATGGACTTATATGGAAATAAATCACCTTTTTGATGATATTCTAATTATATGACCAGCACCTGTATATTTAAACATTTCATGCAATGTTAGATCTCTGCTTTCTTGGCAGCTTGTAGTCATCAAGTCAACTATAAATTGTACACAATACCAACGTTTACTCAATAAAGATGTGAAGCCATCTTTATGAAAGGAATTGCAAGGAAAAAAAAAAGAAACAGGGGAAATGATGTGGAGGTATTTGCAAGAGGAAATTTATGCAAGAAAACCCACAAACGTCTTGCAACTAAATGAATTTTGCATAGAGGAGTGGTAAAAAATATCAGAGTCAATGTAGGAGACTGGTGGCTGGGCAGTTATACCTACAAGAAGCCATTTCTGCTAAAGGGGGCAATACTTGCATCTGAGTTCAAAGGTGTACTTTCTTTTTCAACTATACTCTATTACATCTATTGATATTTTGTTGAATTAACTATTGAAAAGACACATGGACATGGATTTATATCTACAGTATATTGCACGTATTTTTATGCCCTTCTGAAACGCACATGCCATAATATCTCATTACATACTGTATGTTTACCATATAGAATTATTTTTTATGATACTGTGCTCCCACACTCACCGGAGAGACTAGCTTTTTGGTACTGTCTTGCATATTGGCTCATTTCGGCTTGTTTGGGTAAGGTAGACCTTCTCATGGTCTATATGGCACTTGGCAATCCTCAAAGCATTGTCTTTTTTTATTTCTTTTTGTATTTTGTATATTTTACATCTTGCTGTTTTCTGCAGAGTACTCACTCTCTCAAATACTCCTGAAGAAGCGATAATTCCACTAAACATGTGGAGAAGAGCTGGCTAGCTATTGTCAAGACTACATCATCTGAGTGAAGGCATAATTTAGTGTCATAATCATACGATATTCCAGCTATTTGAGATTATTATCAATGTGATTTTTAGACACACATTGTTTGTGTATCAGTTTTTATAATGTCTGTAAATAATGTTGGTTTTAATCTATATACAGTATAGTGTCGCTATATCTATGGGAGTACCATAAAATTCCATCCTGTCTCAATTACATGTTTGTATCTATTAAAAAGACATGTTTTTTTTTTGCAGGCAGTGTTTGAATAAGGATCTAATGTTTCTCTGGTCATATATGTTGAAAAGGTCAACAATTTCTGTGAGGTGTACTTTTCACATGTATAGTTAGAAGTACAGTGCTGGAGAGAAGTTTCACCTAAAGTAGGGTAATGGAAAGCAAAGCTATTAGAAGATACCTGTACATTCTTTCCTTCTTTTGTGCCAGTCCCTCAAAGCACCCGAGAGTCCTCTAAAATCCAGAAGCAACTATGTTCTCAAAACTCAGGCACATTCATCTCTCTTGCATCCTTTTTATTTCAATTTTTGAGCGAGGGGTAGTTAAGAGCTTTGTCAGTTTTTTTTTTTTGTCGGTGTCTCATTGGGGGGGGGGGGGTTCCCTCAACTTCTTGTCCCTGAGACACATCAAAAACTTGCAGGAAATCTCTCCAAAGAGAGTTAAAATCACCTCATAAACAATTGTCTCCAGAATAGGTTTACCCTATTAGAAGCATCTCCTGTTCGTGAGATAATGGTTATCAGGACCAATAGAGAGAGTGTGGGGCTAATTCACCATAGCACAAATATGCGATCGCGCAACGCCTAAAAATAATGACCATTTAAGTCAATTAGCATAGCAACTGGGCGATCATGCGAATGCAAAATTGCACTATTGCCGTGAATATGCCTTCTTAATCAGCATATGTGAGAATAGCTGATGTCAATTGGGTTTGAACCTGCAGAATCCATTGAAGGTTTGTATGAACATGATTTGCTTGAAAAAAGTGTATCGGAGCTACCGCAGCAAAATGGAAAATAAAATGCTGAGTACAATGCAAGGTGTGGTGATGACCTTGGTAGGATCCGAACCTGTAGCTGTAACCTTTGAAGGTAACAGGACACATTACACTATAGAGTTGACCACAACCAGCCATAGAAAATACATTTACTAATCTTGTATTCTGTTAATTATCTACAAACTAACTGCGGGCATGTTAACTAGTGTGTGATTATTCTAATGCCATACCATAACATTTTTTTTTTTTAAACAAAAATCAATTTTATTGAAAATTACAGTGGTCGATGATACAGATATCAAAGAGTAATTATTCAACATACATTGCTTGAGTAGACTACAATCCAATTTTGACAGTCAGCCATAAATTAAGAACCTGGTGCGATACATCCATCCATCATCATCTAGCCTTGCGGCCAAGATGAGCACTCAGTATATTGTATGTCGATTGCCCACAACATTAACCAATTTATGTTAATTTATTTTATTTTATGTTATTTTATTTTCCCAGGAAGGACAGTATTCTCAACACTAAGTAACCTTTATTACTGCAAGATTTATATCCCTCCCATCCAACTGACTAAGGAGGGCAGGGTCCAGGGCCGGAGAGCCATCTATCCCACATCTTTTCATATTTTTAAGGGCATCCTCTATGTGTATAAATCAGTTTCTTATAGGGTAGCACCCTATCGATCTCCCCAGCCCAGTCTTGGAGGGTTGGTATAGTCGCCCGCATCCACTGTTGGGCTATGACTTTTCTGGCGGCAAATAATGTCTCCCAAACAAATGTTTTGGTATATTTGTCCATGTTGCCATCTGGCAGCAATCCTAAGAGACATCATTTTGGGTCAAGGGCCACTGGAGTGCCCATATCGTCATGCAAAAACTTAACTACCTGGAGCCAGAAGGTCTGCATTTGGGGGCACGACCAGATAAGGTCATTAAAGGAGCCAGGGGCCGTCTGGCATAGTGGGCAGAGTGGGTTTCTATTGGGCTGGTATTTGGCCATCCGTATGGGTGTGAGATATGCCTTGTGTAGGATGTATACTTGTGTCAGTCTGTCTGACACCCTAGGGGACACTTGTTTAGCCCCCCCCAGAGTGTCGTCCCAGTCTTCCTCTGTCATCTGTCCCACATCTCCCTCCCATTTCGTTTTAGCAGCACCTGCTATCCGCGCAACTTCCTTTACCCGAATAGCCTGGTATAATACGGAGATTAGTTTAGATGAGTCATCTCCCAGGACTATCAGAAGTAGATCTAGTTCCCCAAGTTCAGAGTACCCAGCTGCAAACTGTGTCTCCAAAGCGTGCCTCAACTGGAGGAACCTAAATAACATAAAGTTAGGCAGGTCCAGTTCCTCTTTCAGCCTTTGAAAGGATTTGGGCCCTTGTGAGGTCAAAACCTGGGACAAGTAGATGACTCCCCTGTCAATCCATAACTTAGGATCCGGGACAGTCAGGAGCTCCGCCAAGTCATTGTTAAACCATAGGGGCGTGTATTTATGGTAAGTCGGGGCGCCAATTTTCCTCATGACATGACTCCACACATATTGATGATGCGAGGCCATACCCTTCGGGTGCTTGAAGCGGGGAGGATGAGAGGCATTGCGCAGTATAACTTGTAGAGAAGTACACGCCGGACTGTCCAGTGCCTGGCATAGCAGAGCCTGGTATCTGGGTAGGTCCATTTGCAAGTAGTGATAAAAATGGGAGACCTGGGAGGCCAGGTAGTACTCTCGAAAATCAGTCCGCCCATATCAGTAGGATTCTTCAGTGTGTGCCATGGAAGTTTATGCCTGCTCGATCCCCACACGAATGAGTTTAGGATAGTGTCCACTGTTTTAAAGAATTTCATTGGAATAGGGAGTGGTGCATGCCACATTTCATATAGCAGTTTTGGCAACAGTATCATTTTGATAATGTTAACTCATCCAGTGACTCCCAGGGGTAGTTTTTCCCATAATTGTGTTTTAATTTTTATTAGTGAATACAGGGGTTCAATGTTATATAGGTTATAATCGTCCAGTTGTCTAGTGACCACCACTCCTAGGTATTTTACCAAGGAGACTCTGGCCAGTGGCGGGGGGGGTCCGTCTTGGGTTGAGGGAAGATGTCAATGGGTAGGATCTGAGATTTATCCCAGTTTATCTTCAACCCTGAATACTTTCCCATAGTCTTGATGGTCGCAAGCGCTTTGACCAGAGACCCCTGAGAATCTGCTAGGAATAAGACCATGTCATCTGCATATAACCCCACCTTCTCTACCATGTCCCCGGCCTGCATTCCTATGATTTTGTCATTTGCTCTGATGGCGAGCGCTAGTGGTTCCACTGCTAACGCATATAATAGAGGAGACAGTGGGCAACCCTGCCGGGGGCCCCTGCCCAGAGAGAAGCTGTCAGATAGCCACCCATTTACAAGCACTCTGGCCCTTGGTGTTTGGTATAATAGTCATACCCACTTAATGAAGTTGGGGCCAAATCCAAACCTCCCCAGGCACTCCCACATGAATACCCACTCCACGGAGTCAAAGGCTTTAGCGGCATCTAACGACACCACTACTCTGGAGCCTATATTTTTATGCCTAGCCTGTATGTTCATAAACAGCCGCCTAATATTGATGGCCGTATTCTTGCCAGGCATGAACCCAGTTTGGTCAGAGAAGCCAGGATTTTGGCAAGGATTTTTATATCGACTTGTAGAAGCGAGATTGGCCTATATGACTCCGGGGAGTGGGGGTCCTTCCCTGTCTTAGGCAAAACCACTATCTTTGCTTCCTGCATAGATGCGGGTATGGTTTCCTCGTCAAACATATGTTGATATAGGGCGGCCAGTTGAGATATCGCATCGGGGACATCCTCCGAAGTTATTTGGGCATCTAATAATGTTACTTGGTCCCTGTCCAACTGGGGGAAATATATGCCTTGGAGAAATTCTGCTACCTGGGATGGGGTATATGTACACTGAGATTTATATAAGGTGGCGTAGTATAATACTAAATTCCTCTGCTACGAGCCGAGGGTCCGTAATAATGTCCCCATTTAGATTAGTTAACAAGACCACTACCGGTAGGGTATTGTCAAGATGTGCCAGATACACAAGCAGCTTCCCTGCCCTCTCGCCATGTTCGAACACCCGCTGTTTTGTGAAGTGTAGGTGTTGCTTAGCCTTATCTATGTGTAATTGAGCCACTGTGCGCGCATGCATTCGTACATTAGCACTATTTTGAGTGGTGGGGTTTTGTATAAATATATTTTCTAATTGTGAGAGGTGTTCTGTGGCTTGCCGGAGAATTTGTTTAGAGTTAAATTTGTGTCTATTAATCCTGAGTGACAGTACCCCTTCTGCATGGAGCTTAAAATTTTCCCATACATTTCCTATAGTGGCGCTACCCTGGTTTTGTGTGAAGAAGAATTGGAACTCCTTGGGTATATCTGTTTGCTGTTCTAAGAGCGACAACCAAAACGGATTTAGTCTCCATGCGCCGTCCTGGTCGTCCCCGTATAACCGAAGGGTCACCCAATAGGGTGCATGGCCTGATAGGTGTCCAGCCGCAAAGCCGACCGCCCCGAGTCTGGGTAGTAGCGTGTGAGTCAGGAAAATCATATCTATCCTGGACATAGTGTGGTGTGTTGTCGAGTGACAGGAATACATCCTGGAGTCAGGGTATTTATAACGCCAGGAGTCTACAAGGGCGAAGTCCGTCATCAGTCTATCAAATCGTATGAGGGTGGTTGCCAAGTTACTGATGCTGAGTACAATGCAAGGTGTAGTGATGACATCGGAAGGATCTGAACCTGTAGGTGTAACCACTACACTATAGAGTTGACCACAACCAGCCATAGAAAATACATTTACTAAACTTGTATTCTGTTAACTCTCTACAAACTAACTGCGGGCATGTTAACTAGTGTGTGATTATTCTAATTCCATACCATAATATTAATGACTATGTACATACCATTGCAGCATTTAAAGAATTCATAGTATGGAAGCAATCAAACTGATGTGCATTGGCTAATTGGTGAATATGCATTCACATATTTTCAGCATATAATGCTTAGTACAATGCAAGCTTTCAGAAGGTTATACCATCCATACCATTGAACTACTTTGTGGGGTAGATAGCCTTGTTTAAATGTATCATGTATGCTTGCTGATACTATACAAATCATTGTACCAGCCAAACTTTGAACAGTCAGAATTGTTTGACATTCATGTCATCTGGAATTACTACTGATCTGGGATTAGCTGAAGCTATTCACATGGTGCAGGTTGTTGAGATAAGCCCAAGTACCATGTGATAGCTGGGGCCCAATCCCAGCTCACCAATCTAGGTAACCAAGCTCATATTAAAGTGGTGCCTCAGCCCCCCACCACAGAAAATGTACACATCCTGCAACTGCTGACTTTAATGATTAGGACACTGTCCTGGAAGCTAGTGATGTTGGCACTCCATTGCCGATTCCCTACTGTGCATGCACAAAGGGCACTGCACTTTCTGAATGGTCTGGGCAACAGGGAAGGAGGAGGGGTGACAAGTTTCTGCCATACCTTGCTGCAGTGAGGTCTGTCGGAAGTGAGGTCAGGTACATGTCCAAAACGGGTACCCGCCCCCCCCCCGAAAAGGTGCCAAACGTGGCATCAGAAGGGGGAGGAGAGAGATAAGCAGAGCTTCCACTTTTGGGTGGATATCTAAGGCCCCTTTCACCAGTGGAGGGCTGGCAGCCTTAGGCCTGGGGGGCAAGTCCAGTCAAGGGGCCCATTGAACCACCGAATCAGCTCACCATCCATGCCCATCTGGTTTTAGAATGGATATTGATGTTATGAAGGAAGACAAATATGATACAATGTGGTAACATAATTTAATGTTAATAGCAACAAAGGAGGTTTAACAAAAATAATGCATCAATGCAGCTCATCAGTGCCCACCAATGCAGCCTCACCAGTGCCCATCAATGCAGCCTCATCAGTGCCCATCAATGCAGCCTCATCAGTGCCCATCAATGCAGCCTGATCATTTCCCATTAATGCAGCCTTGCCAGCGCCGATCAGTGCAGCATGATCAGTGCCCATCAATGCAGCCTCACCAGTGCCCATCCAATGCAGCCAATGCAGAGAGGAGAGCCGCTGGACTACACAGAGCGGGGATCTCCCGCATACCTGGCGCGGCTGCTCCCATATGAAGTCCCACCTCCTGGACCGCCCCCCCGAGGCAGCCCAATGGGCCCAGCAGGATCCATGGTAGGGCCAGCCCTGCACCCTCCCTTTGCCTGCAGTTAGTTGTTGACTGTGCCCCTGGCCCCTACTTCCTTCCCCCACAAAAAAGAAAAAAGTGTGAGCGGGCAGCATCCGTCTGCCATTTTGAATGTAAGTTAGGGTGGCCTGGGGGGCAATTGCCACCCATCCCCCCAGCCCAGCCCTCCCCTGCCTTTCACACTTGTGCAACTTGTCCTGCGATTTGGGACTGCAAAGTCGCCTGTCAAGTTGGACCCTGCAATTTCCAATGAGTAGCATTCATAGCTGTCTGACTTCAAGTGGCATCAACTTCAAATTAGCCCCTGAACTACTTTGGTCTGAGTATGATATGACTTGAGGTCCCTAGACCTAAAGATTACACAGGCATTGCTTCAAGTCACATCAAAGTTGCATGACTTTCAAGTCAAACAAGTGCAAATGGGGCCTAAGTTAAAGGTGTTGTCCTGAAAGTAATGCAGCTTGCCCACGACATTGCCCCAACTTCAGGGAATGCATGTGTAATATTGAGAGCTAGGAATCTCAAGCCACACCAAAGTAGTACAGGAACTACTTTGAAGTTGGTGCCACTTGAAGTAGCACAGATATGAATAGTTTCAGGAAAAGTCGGCCAAGTTTAAAAGGAGTATATATAACTTATATATATATATATACACACACACACACTCCTAATTTACATCAGCAGAACACATGCAAGAAGTGTAATGTGCCTGTAACCAGGAAGTGATGTGTGTGCATGGGCATGAAGCAGGGCCGCCATCAGGGGGGTACAGGCAGTACTGTTGTAAGGGGCCCCAGTGTCTCAAGGGGCCCTTACAACAAAGACTTTAGCAGTGTTTAACATTGGAGTCTATGGGAGGGGGACACCCGGTTTGGGGACACCGTTCTCCCAAACCATAGCCAATAAAAATACCAAACTTTAGTCACATAGAGAGCGCCCCCTGGGCAACAACTGGGCACGATCTGGAGACCCGTACCTTCTTTAAGGAAACGGATAGGAATGGCTACATATCCACTCGGAGTTGTCACCACCGAAACTGGACGAAAGCAATACCCAAAAGCCAGTTCCTTAGAATGAAAAGGAACTGTTATAGAACTGAAGACTTTTTGACCCAATCAGACATCCTCATAAATAGATTTTGTGAGAAGGGTTATAACCGTGAAGAGTTGCTTGAGACTAGGAACAAAGTGGGCGTAATGCCCAGAACTCCCCTTTTGCAGAATAAAGAAAAGACACATAAAGGGGAGGAGTTTGGCTGGGCCTTCATCACAGGATATAATGTTCAACACAAGGAAGTGGAAAAAATAGTTAAAAAACACTGGCCCATTCTAAAAAAAGACCCCACCCTCAAGTCGGTTATCCCTTCCAAGCCAAAATTCATCTATAGAAGGGCTCCGGCATTGAGAAATATGGTGGCAAATAATATTCCAAAACCAGTTACGAGAAAGCCAACCTTTCTGGATAGGGTGGGTTTTTTTAGATGTAAAAGGTGTAAAGGATGTAAAATCTCAAGAGAAAAAAAGAACTTAACTAATTTCACCTCGGGGTAACAGGTGAGGAATTTAAAATCAGGAGATTTATTACATGCGACTCCCGGTACGTAACTTATCTCCTGATGTGCCCATGCAATTACCAATACATAGGGAGAACTACTAGAACCCTCGCCAAAAGAGTGGGGGAACATGTAGATAACATTAAAAAGGGATTCAAATTCCACAGTGTATCAAATCATTTTAGATTGGCCCACAATAGAGACCCCTCTTTGCCAGGGTGGAACCAGATTCTGTGTCAGCAGACTGGGGAGTGTGACATCTTGTCTGAGAGACAAAGGAGGCCCGTAGACCAGGAACACACGGACCGGGAGGAACGCCATCCCCAGAGCACACAGAGGGAGCTGTGCAAAATCTCCCAAAACGTGAACCCCTTGAGTGGGGAACGTTTTTCCGGTAAGCAGGCACCCAGGGTCATGAGGGGAGCACCTGATACAAAGCCGAGAGAAATATAGCACAGATCACTTTAAATGAGCACCATATGAAATCTAGTTGGAAATCATATTTGGAAAACCACTGTTGTTTTATCTTGAATTTTCACGGAAGATTCCATTATTGTTTCTGAACTTTCTGAGGAGGATTTCAGACCTTTTTGTTAAAATAACTGGACTTTTTTTCACTTACATGTTTTATGGTATTTATTATTTTTTGGTATCACCAAACACGAAGTACTTCGTAAGGATCACTTTTGCTGTCACAGTTTTGCTTTTACAAATCTTTTATGTTTTTACATGAAGTATATGTATGTTAAAGCTATTTATTTAGTGACATCCGTTTCCACAAATTTAGAAAACAGCACCTGCACATATTACCGATTCCACACCTGAATATTTTTTGCACACTAGATATAACAAGCCGACACACATAGATACATAATATTTGTCCATGCTTACACAAATTCCACTTTAATTGCAGTTTTATGAGAGAATTTTCCTTCGATTTTTATATATTTGTTCACGTTTTTTATATATTCTAAAAATCCACCAGCACGCTGGAAATTTCTTACCTACAGGAATTATCAATCAAATTCAATTAAAAAAGAGAGCAGCGCCAATACCACCTTAATACTATCAATTTGCAATAAATACTACACAATGGTCCTTTCATCTGTGTCCTTGGTGGAGTCCTTTTTTCCTCAATAGCGGAACGAGATCCAGAGAGAGAAGAGAGAAAATTCACCTCCCTTTATAGGAACAGTGGTTCCAGAGGCGTATTTTGACCTTCCCGTAAAAAGGGGGTCAAAACATCTGGTGAGTTGCCACCTATTTTCAAAACCGCACAGTGGTGAAAATATCTTATAGAGGAATTTGGAATCTATGCTGTTGCACATTGGTTATGGGATTTCTCTAAATGGACAATTGTTGAAGGACTTATTGGACTGTATTTGTGAATTACTGCAATTTTTCTTCCACTATTGGGTCTGCGCCTGACTTCCACTGTTTGCTCAACATAATTATGTACATTCATTTAGTGGCATTCATATATTAGGTGGTACATTTAGACAAACATTTAGCAATTGAGATCTAAGGGCCCTCCTCATAGGAACTTACAATCTAAATTTTTTTCAAGCTTTATAGTGGACACAGCAGGCTACACATTTCATACTACAACTACTCTCAACACACACCAACTGCCAACAAATGTTTAGCTGCAAGATTATACAAAAATACAAAAGACAAACAGTCATTCTTAAAAAAAATACAAAATATTAAAGACACATATTCAAACAATAACACCCACCACCCCACATACCACACACATAAATTGGTGATGGTTCTGCTGGAAGATGCATTTCTGTGTACATGATTAAGCAATGAGAACAAAGATTAGAAGGTCAGCAGATGCTCCCAAACTATGAATGCATGGTCAGACAGCAACAATACACAACATTGATAGCAAAGCCACACTTTTGATGGGCAAAATGCACAAGAATTTCAGCTAACAGCCCAAGTGGGGCGTTTGTCATTATGCAGAATATCAGTCCTTCTACCCCCCAAAAACCAAAGCAAATAACACAGCCTCTTCGCAGGCCAAACCAACACCCCTATTGCAGTCATTTATATAACATAGGTTGTATTGTTAGCACACCCACACGCCAAATGGAAGTACACGCCCACTAGTGTCATTCAATCTGTCTCTTCATGTCTGTCTGATGCCTCGTACACATGGGACGACGATCGTGTTCAACACGTCGTACTCACGACCGTTGCATGCAGAATCGATCGTCTGTGGCGGCGCTTTCAACAGTTGAACGTACGACGGTCGTTCGTGGGAGTTGTTTGTGCAGACTAGAAAACTTGGTCGTGTCAACAAGCTCGCATACGACCGTTGAGTCGTGTGTAGAGCAGCTGTGTTCAACAAAGTTGTATTGTGCTAAACACGCATGCGCCAAGTCCACTTCAACTAACATGAAATTAGAAAGGTGCCCAAAAGGTGACGCTACTTCCTCATTATACGCTCGTTCGCGTCATCACGTTCGGCCGGCCGCAAGTTGTATGTACGACCATCGTGTGCATGTCAGTAGGCTACATACGACCGCCAACGTACGATTCAACACGGTCGTACACGCGATCGTCGTCCCGTGTGTACGAGGCTTAACTCTAAAGTGATTGCACCTGATAAACAAGAACATTTACTATTTGCAAATGTGTTAGCCCACACTATATTGTCAAAACGCCTGCCTTTACACACACATGAACTTTAATGGCATCCCAGTCTTAGTCTGTAGGGTTCAATATTGAGTTGGCCCACCCTTTGCAGCTATAACAGCTTCAACTCTTCTGGGAGGCTGTCCACAAGGTTTAGGAGTGTGTCTATGGGAATGTTTTACCATTTTTCCAAAGCACTTTTGTGAGGTCAGGCACTGATGTTGGACGAGAAGGCATGGCTCGCAGTCTCCACTCTAATTCATCCCAAAGGTGTTCTATCAGGTTGAGGTCAGGACTCTGTACAGGCCAGTCAAGTTCCTCCACCCCAAACTCGCTCATCAATGTCTTTATGGACCTTGCTTTGTGCACTTGCCAAAATCAGGAGGGGGGGTTCCCAGGGGTTGTTCTTTCACACTTGTACGACTTGAAATTTGCGCAATTTTACCGTGATCTGCTGCAATTTTTTGCTGCAAAATTTTGCCGTGATTTTGATGTGACATGAAGCAATAGATGTGTAATCCTGAGGTCTATGGACCTCAAGTTGCATCAAAGTCCAACCAAAATAGTGCAGGGACTACTTTGAAGTCACTGTGATTTGAAGTCACACAGATATGAATGGTACTTATTGAAAATCATGGGGAACGACTTGTCATGTGACTGTGCAGTCCCAAGTCGCAGGACCAGTCGCACAAGTGTGAAAGGGACCTGAAGATGATTTCCAATGAGCACCATTCATATATGTGTGACTTCAAAGTAGTCCCTGAACTACTTTGTTCTAACTTTGAAGCAACTTGAGGTCGATAGACCTCAGGATTACACAGCTATTGCTTCAAGTTACATCAAAATCACGGCAAAAAAAGTGCAGCAAAAAATTTCAGCAAATTGCGGTAAAATCGCGGTAAAGTGATGCGACTTTCAGGTTGCACAAGTGTGAAAGCGGCCTTAGCCCAGGTTTCAGCACCAGTTCCTGCATCGCACCTCTACCACAGGCAGTTCACACTGCCTTCTGTGAACTGCTGCGGGTGTCAGTACAATATTAATGACACCCCCAGATTGGTTCATAGATTGCAATGCTAACTAAGGATTCCAATAGGAATCGGATCGCATGAGTGAGAACACTCATGGGATCCAATTCTGGTGAGCTAAATCAGCAAAGTGAAACAATTAGTAACTCAAAATGTGAAATTGGTAAACATATACACAGGTGAAATATTAATCAAAAGTCCATATCAGGGTCCATATAAAATAATGAAGCATAGTAATTGATGAAGCATAGATAACTCTATTGGATGTCTTCATATATCTATCACCGTGGGCATGCAGTAAACCAAGTGTGATGCAACCACCGCCACCGGATAAGATGTACGCTTACCCTCTAGCGTTGACACACCTATTACGGGTGGTCAAAAACAGCACGTGAGTAAGACTCCTCACGTTTTAAGTTACTAATTGTTTCACTTTGCTGATTTAGAGCGACACTATTTTTCAACATTTTACAGTTTTAGTGTGTATATCTCACATTGAGTGTTGCTTTTTAAGGAGATTTTTTTATTTTTGATCATTTTTTATTTTACACTAGCACAGTGTATTCTTTGTTCCTTGATCCAATTCTGGTGCAGGAAAAAAAGGTCCCTGTACTACTCTAGCTGCAAAGGGTCGGCTAAATCAAATTTGAACCCTACAGACTAAGACTGGGATGCTATTAAAGTTCATATGTGTATAAAGGCAAGTGTCCCAATACTTTTGGCAAGATAGCAGATTGTGCAAGATTTGCAATGGTGGTAGAACCCTTGTCCACATAAATGCTACATTTATATAAAACTTGGGGAAAGGACATGAGTTATGTTTAACAACACAGGAAGCGCTGACAGCCTTTCTACAGGATGTAGCATCTTTGGTATTTGAACCTATGAACCCCAGGTTTTCTCAGAAGAAGTGCTAAGCCCTTAGGCACGTTCATGGAGCATCCATTGCTGTGATGTCAAACAGTCCTAATTCCCAGGGGTGCAAAAAATGAACCAATGCAGATGCACTGTGGAAGGCTGGATAACCATTGAACAACCTGTTTCTGGCATATGCCATCTGTTTTGAAGGTTTGTTATGGCTCAGTACTGTGAGCATTCTGCTCTAGAACATCTTTTGTTTTGTGACATTTGGCTTGGGACGAAGCTGCAATTATTGCTGGATGGGAAATGTTAAGGCAGATTATAGTCCTTGCCCATAGAAAACATATGACACAATTTGCAAAAGTGGTGCAACCCTCCCACACATAAATACTACATTTAGACATAATTTTGGTAAGGACATGAGTTATGAGAACAGACAACTTCTCTACATGAAGTGGCATGCTAGGGATGCAAACCCAGAATCTCTGTGTTCTTAGGTGGAAGCATTAGGCTGTTAGCCACCAGTCTTCCAAGTGTGCAACCCTCCTGCACATAAATACACATATACTGCATTTCTTTGGACATATAGGTGGTGGAATTACATTAGTCTGGCGATTTTTGCTATTTGGTGGTGCTTGGAGTGTAGAACAGTGATGTTATTGCAACAGCAATGGTATTGTTTGTGGTTTGTGAAGATACCTGTGTGAGTTTGGGAAAATATTTTTGTGAGATGGACAGCAACAAGCAAGAGACAGAGAAAAAAATATTTTACGAAAACATGAGAAGATTGCACATTCTAACATTCTTAAAAACAAATTAGATGATGAAATAACAACATTGTTGTAGGGACAATTTGTTTGAGAGAAAGATACATTTCATCTCATCATGAAAAGGATTTCTTTAGTGAAGTTACAATTGTACCATTAGAATCAATGGCTAAAACATGCATTGGGCTATATAGCGCGAATTTGCCTTCTCAAGAAGGCCTTATTGACAAGCGCAAATTTGCAAATTTTGCATGGGAGTTAAAATGAGGGAATTTTTTTGTCTGAGCACATGCTCAGTTGTGCTGATGGATAGTCAGAAAAAAAGGGGGAATGTGGCTCTTTTAAGACTTTCAATGATATTTCAGGTTATACATCACTTTTTAAAACAATTTAAAAGCAGATCATTATTAACCACTTCACCCCCGGAAGAATTTCCCAGTTTAGGACCAGAGCACTTTTTGCGATTCGGCACTGTGTCGCTTTAACTGACAATTGCGCAGTCGTGCGACATTGTACCCAAATGAAATTTGTGTCCTTTTTTTTCCCACAAATAGAGCTTTCTTTTGGTGGTATTTGATTACCTCTGCGTCATTTCTGATCACCGCTATAAACAAAAGAAGAGCGACCATTTTGCAAAAAAACCCAAATTTCTTACTTTTTGCTAAAATACAAATCCAAAAAAAAATATAAAAAAACATTTTTTTCACCGGTTTTGGCTGATTTATATTCTTCCTATTTGTGATTAAAAAAATCGCAATCGGCATTTATTGATTGGTTTGCGCAAAAGTGGCCACGTTTACAGATGGTGAGAATTAATTTCTGGGGTTTTTATTTTTATTTTTTACTAGTAATGGCGGCGATCTGAGATTTTTAGCGGTACTGCGATATTGCAGCGGACATGTCGGACATTTTTGACGCTTTTTTGGAACCATTGACATTTATATAGCGATCAGAAATGTAAATGTCCACTGATTACTGTATAAATGTAATTGGCAGTGAAGGGGTTAACCTGCAGGGTGTAGTGAAGGGGTTAACTATGTTCCCTGGGTGTGTTCGAACTGTGGGGGGGGGGGGTTGGGCTACCATGGGCATGAGAGATCTAACTGATCGCAGTGACAGGGATCAGTAGATCACCCATGCCCGCACTGTCAGAATGGGGAACGTGTTTACATTGGCGGCTCCCCGTTCTTTGCCTCTGGCCGCTCATCGCAACTCACCGGCGGACATCGGGTCTGCCCGAGCCTCGGGCACACTCCTCAGGATTGCGGCGGGCATGCGCGCGCCCCCTAGCGGTCATTCGCAGATCGCCGTCTTTTTACGGCGATTCACGCACAGCATCCACACTGCCGCCGTGAATACACGGCAGGCGGTGGGGAACTGGTTAAACAAGATACTACATTTTTAACAACCATTTAGGTCAGGGTTTCTCAACCAGGGTTCCGTGGAACCCTAGGGTTCCTCCAGAGGTTGCAAGGGGTTCCTTGAGCAATGGTCAATTTCTACCTCTCAGATAAATTCCAAATGACATCACTGATCTTTTTAGCTATCTGTAAGGGGGTAATTCTTCCCAATGACCACAAGTGTAGGGAGCATTCTTCTCATTGACCATCACACTATCATCATGAATTGTAGATTTTTCATTTTTAGCAGGGGTTCCCCGAGACCAGAGAATAATTTCAAGGGTTCCTCGGCATTAAAAAGGTTGAGAAAGGCTGATTTAGGTGATCATATCATGCCCTAAACATTATTTCCATGTGCAATTCCCTTGCTTCTACCACGACTAGTTTTTTAGGCAGTCACTGTTGTCTGGGCACTATAGTGAATTTGATTCTGGAAGTATTTTTTCCCTCAGGGCTATAGTGAATTCTATCTTCGCACTAATTAGAGCGAATTTACGATTCTGCGTGTTAAAATTTGCGTGAAGGCAGAATCGCGCTATAGCAAATGACCCCCTGTGTGTCTATGTGTGTTAAGGGTGAATCTCTGCAGCGGGGGCCCAGACTGCAATAACAACCCAACAGAGGTTCTAACCTTTCCCCATTCTTTACAAAACAAAACAAAATGTCCTGGCTTACTATATATTTTTTGCCATACTGATACCTCTATATGTATATGTAGATAAACTATGATGTTTCTAATATTATTACACGTGCGTACTGTACAGCGGCTCTGACCAGAGCTGTCAGTTTTGTTTCGTTCAACCCGCTGGGTAAAAAAAAAAACTAGTGGTGTGTATTAATCTTAATGCACACAGAACATTAAAAAATGTCCTAAAAATGTCAGTAGCTTATCAGTGATTTTTTTCAGCTTTTATTAGCGTTATATCACTGGTGTTTTTGCATGTTTTTTCGCATTTTTAAAGGGCCAGCGTTTTTTTTTTCCTCAATTGATCTAAAATGTCCAAAAATGTTGGGGATGGATGTCTAGCCGCGTTTTTGCGCGTTTGAACATTTTTACAGCTGAAAAACGTCTCTCAGAACTCACTGGTCTTGGGGTTTTTTTCACAGCTCAAAAATGTCACTGCTAAAAACAGTTGATAACAGTCTATGTGTGCATGACCACATAGGATAACATGATGGACAGTTTATTGACTGCAGAAAAAAACCGTCTGCAGCTAAAAACAGCTGCTGTAAAACAGTCAAAAAACGTCCTGTGTGCATGAGGTCTAATTTTTGGATTTCTGGAATCTTTTTTGCCTGATTAAAAAACAATGGAATTCAGTGTTCTTCCCTGCTGTGCTATTGTGTTCTTACAAGGGGATGCCCCCCCCCCTGCCAGAACACTCCAGTCAGTGCTCTCAGTCATTGGTGATTTAATACTTACCTATGGAAATGGGTAAATAGACTTCCATGGAAATTGAAAATAGATCATAGCAAGTAATAAATTGTCAATTGGCAGTAGCTTATGAGACAAGAATTGTGCAAAATAAACTCTGATAAACTAAGTTCTAGCTTACATTTAAAGGACCTTTAAGATACAGTGTATGTAGTTAGCTTTCCAGTCATTTCACTTTCTAAAATTATAACAATTTGGCTATTTTCTATGTTTCCCTAATGTCTTTTAATTAGTACTTTTAAAATACAGTATCTGATAATTACTGCTGTGTTACTTATAAACATACTGTTGTCGTCATTTTGATTGTTTTCTACATGCTTTGTGCTTTTAGGCTTAATGCACACAGGATGTTAAAAAAACATCCTAAAAACGTCAGTAGCTTATCAGTGATTTTTTCAGCTTTTACCAGCGTTATATTACAGCAGTTTTTTTTTGCGTTTTTAAAGGGCCAGCGGTTTGTTTGTTTTTCCCCAATTGATCTAAAACGTCCACATATGCTAGGGGTCAATGTTTTTGAGTGGTTTTGGGCGTTTTTGAGCGTTTGACCGTTTTTACAGCTGAAAAACATCTCTCAGGCCTCATGCACACAAGACGTTTTTTGACTGTTTTTCAGCAGCTGTTTCAGCTGCAGACATTTTTTTCTACAGTCAATAAACCCTCCACCATGTTATCCTATGTGTTCATGCACACAGGCTGTTATCAGCTGTTTTTAGCAGTGACGTTTTTAAGCTGTAAAAAAAACCAAGAGCTGAGGGGTTTTTGGATATTTTTCAGCTGTAAAAATGTTCAAACGCTTAAAAACATCCAAAAACGTCAATTCCAAAAGTTTTTGGACGTTTTAGACCAATTGAAAAAACCAAAAACGCTGGCCCTTTAAAGACACAAAAAAACACAAAAAAACAGCGATAATATAACGCTGGTAAAAGCTGAAAACATCCCTGATAAGCTACTGACTTTTTTGGCTGTTTTTTTAAAGTCCTGTGTGCATGAAGCCTCAGAACCCTCTGGTAGTGGGTTTTTTTACATCTCAAAAACATCACTGCTAAAAACAGTTGATAACAGCCTATGTGTGCATGAACACATAGGATAACATGATGGAGAGTTTATTGACTGTAGAAAAAAATGTCTGCAGCTAAAAACAGCAGCTGTAAGAGCCCTTTCACACTGGGGCTGGCGGGCGCTAGCGGTAAATCCCCGCTAGTTTCAGCGGGGATTTACTGCTGTTATAGCGGCGCTACGACGCCGCTATGCAGGCGGGTGCGCGGCGCTTTTAACCCCCCACAAGGGGTTAAAACGGGGTTAAAAGTGCCGGAGCACCGCGCTACCGAGGCGGTGTGCAGCCGCTTCGGAAGCGCTGCCCATTGTTTTCAATGGGCAGGGGCGGTGGAGAAGCGGTGTATCACCGCTCACTGCACCGCCCCAAAGATGCTGCTTGCAGGACTTTTTGTAAAGTCCTGCAAGCGCACCGCCCCAGTGTGAAAGCACTCTGGCTTTCACATTGGGGTGGGTGGGGAGGGATTTTTGAGGCGCTTTACAGGTGCTATTTTTAGCTAAATAGCGCCTGTAAAACGCCTCAGTGTGAAAGGGGTCTAAAACAGTCAAAAAACGTCCTGTGTGCATGAGGCCTTAATGTTTTCTTACAGTTTTATCTGTAAAATTTAGGAATGTAACTGCTTTTGCATTGTGATTATACACTAACCTACAGGTTCAGTTTTCATTTCCTATGGTTTTGCACCAGCTATTTAGCATAAAATAACTGTACTGGAGTAAAATTGTTACAGTAAATTCTTATGCATGTTGTTCCTTGCAAGTTTACAATCAAGGTTAAATTTCCTTGCAACACAATGGTGTTCTACACATAATGGAATTTATACAGAATAAAAACTTGTTTTTCCTGGGTAATTCTAGTATAGTCTATTTGCCTGTGTTTTAAATCTTACTGTATGTGGTTGTCCATGAATTATATGTTATCTCATTGCACTCCCTTAGAAATGTTTTGATAACTGATAGTTGTTAACGTTTTAAGTAATCTTGTTTTTGCATGAAGACAATTCTGATAAAATATAAACATAGGTTAAATTTATAGATAATATTGGTAGCACCCAATCTGAATTCTTCTGTTCTTATCTCGCCCTTTAATCCAGCCAGCTAAATGTATGCTATGTTTCTTTTGTAAATAAAAAGTTGTGTCAAATAATTTATAGCATGCCAGAAAATATTCCTGATTCGTAGGGCACTTAAATGGTCAAATGTTGCCAAGTATTTCTGGGGAAGCTTGGCTTGTAGCTGAAAGTCAGGTCATGCATGGCCTAGTTTAAGCAAACCTTAAGTCAGACAGCACACCGTTGGACCATATGGCATGCACTAACATGTTAATGGTCCTATTCAGAACCCTAGATACTGCATATTTCAGGAAGTTTTAGTATACAAATATAAACCCAGCTTCCCTAATTAACAGCCTGACCCTGCCCACTGCTATCTAGTATCAAGTTTGGCACATCACTCTAAGTGGAAGTCTAACTAGCCAAAAGTCAGTTTTATGAAATGCTGCAGCCAGACTCTCCACCCGGCAAGATGGGTTGATATTTATATACCAGTGTACTTATGGCTCTGAAAGGGAAAAAATACCTAATAATCGGATGTATAGAGGTGCCTACTATGCGGTGCCAGTGGTGATGTATTTTTTTTTCTTTTCAATTTCAGGTGCTCATTAAATGTATGTTTGAAAAGGCACATCATATACATACAACAATGTTAGATGGATTGTGTGTTACACCTTTATAAAACCTTGTCATCTTTTTACAGTTTGAGTTATAATCTGGGCAGATAAAAATATTCTTCAGTATTCATAAAATGTTATCAGTCCATTAATTGGCAAGTTGTAGGCTCGCTGTTTTTTGCATGCCTGGTAATATCAATACATATTACAGACTTCTCTCAGGCTTTGGTATCTTGCAAAGTCACATCAAAATACATAGTACATAGTTCCATGCTATGGCATTTTTATATACAGTGAAGTTGTCCTGTCCCCTTAGTAGAAATATGCCACCAAAGCATAATGTTTCTACCTCCATGTTTGACGGTGGGGGTGGTGTTCTTGGGGTCATACGCAGCACTCCTTCCCCAAACATGGCAAGTTGAGTTGATGCCAAAGACTGATCACACTACTTTCACTTTCGTTCTCCTCTAAATCATTCAGATGTTCATTAGCAAACTTCAGACAGGCCTGTACATGTGTTTTCTTGAGCATGGGGACCTTGCGGGTGCTGCAGGAATTCAGTCCTTCACAGTGTAGTGTGTTACCAATTGTTTTATTGGTGACTATGGTCCCAGCTGCCTTGAGATCATTGACAAGATTCTCCAGTGTAGTTCTAGGCTGATTCCTCACCATTCTCATAATCATTGAAACTCCACGAAGTGAGATCTTGCAACAGCAGGGGATCAAACACTTTTTTCCCCTCACTGTATCTCTTGAAAGATGTAGGTGGTATTAAAGGTGCATATATATTTTAGAAAGTTGTCAGAGGCTCAGACATAATCTGATTACCATCATGGTAAAATATATTTAGTGTGCTGCAGGATTAAGTCTGAATTATGGTTTTACAAGTTTGTGTGAGTGGAAATAAGAGAGACAGTAACAGATTTTGAAAGTGAGTACATCACTGCTAATTTTTAGTAGGAATAATAAACAGGACAGATTTACTAACCTTTCACAATACTTGTTTGTCTTGATAGCAGTCAGCATTGTCAGGCATTTTTTGTAGTTTTTTTTCTAAGTCAAGTATAATTCAATTTGATTGCCTTAGTTTTTTTTTTTTTTTTTATACTCTTACCACTCCTTA
>BLSH010015242.1:287296-326350 GCA_018402905.1 Glandirana rugosa
GGAGGTGTATAAACCCGTATAAGGTCTATGTAACATTGTTATATGGGGAATAGATATCGGGACTTTTATAACCCTTTGAGTCTTCTGGTCAGTTCTTCTGAGTTTCCTAATATTTTCAGGGCTATAGATAAGGGGTATATTGTTACAATGTATCTGGAATATGCCCAAATATGTGGAGGTTAATATTTAAATGAGAACTTACCAATAATAAACAAGAGCTCAAGTAAAGGACGGGGGAAGTTGTGATACGTCACGGTACAGATGTATCATACACTTAAGCCACAGATGATCTATAAATTAGCAAATGCTAAACGTTACTATACAGGTATAAGAAGAATGGGAAAAAGGACCCTGAATATGTACAGTATGAGTACCAACCTCTTATTGGATGTGCTGGAGTATCCCTGTTGTTTGAGCTATCATAGTATAGCCAGACCCAGCAGCCCTAAGTAGGGAAGGGGCACCTACACGTATACCTAAAGGGGACAGTTTCAGCATATTTAATTTTCCTGGACCTCCTCATGTCAGCCTACTATGGGTCAGCTCCACCCCCTCTGACCCCTTCAGGACAACCTCTTTCCAAGCCTATAAGAGGCGACTGTCTGCCCTTATGCAGTGTTCTTTTTTTTGTCCTCGCTCCGGACGCCTCTTAAAAAAAAATATACATATATATATATATATATATATACACACACACACACAAGAAGAAGCACGGTAAGAGACTTACTCCAAAACCTTGTAATGTCCATGCGATCCTGCTCAGGTTCATGCACTCTCCTGAGTTAAGAGGACCCCCTGTCTGGGCTGTAAATCTCCCTTTGTGGTGGTACCCGTGGTGCTGGGTCTCAGTTCAGCAGTATAAATGACTGCCTGTGTACACCGGCCTCTAGAGAGCAGTTAAACACTGCTGGTATCGGCTGTGTGGTGAATGGATGAAACAGCAGGCAGGCTGAGGCTTGTAGTCCCACAGGAACTCTCAGGAGGTTGCTGAGAGTGGCCACTTCCTGGTATGATAGGAACGCCCTCTCCCATGCTCTGGTTCCTGTTCCCTGCTGTGATTACAGCAGCTGTAGCTCCAGCTTGTCTCAAAAACACTGCCTCTGTGGTGAGTGATGTGGGAGCTCAACATGGCTGCTACCTAGGGTTACTGGATAGATCCCTGGCTGTCTATGTGTTTCCAGGTATCCTTGGTCCTCCTGCCTGCCTCTATAGCACTGAAGAACACATGGAAAGGTTTTCTATTTTTTAATTTATTTTTTTTGTTTTGTTTTTTTGTTTTTATTTGTTTTTGGTTTTTAAAAGAGTGCATTCTTCTCCTCACGCAGAGTGAAGACCCAGATGCGGGAAGTACTAAAGAGCCGCATCACCTGCAAAGAGAGAAGCCCTCAAAGTGTGATAAGTCGGGTCAGAGGAGTGGTCGGCGGCGGGATAAAATCCCTGTGGAACGCCACTCCAGATCACCCTCACTGGTGCCTCATTGCAGTGCCTTGAGCCCAGGCCAATTGCTTTTGCAACACCAAAAAGCGAAAAGTAAGAGCTAGCATATGCATAAGCAAAGACGCAGATCCTCTTCATCTTCTGGAAGGGCCTCGGCCAGGGAAGAGGCTAAGGCCTGCTGGGCATGCGGGGCAAACTCCCTACCAGGGAGGTGTGTATATTTCTCTTGTTTGAAGGAAGACGTGTGTGACAATGCAGCAGATACATGCCAGGTGAAGCACTATATTAAGGCGGCAGTCAAAGGCGGCTTGAAAACCGTATCTAAGAGATCACTCTTCGCGGCACTCATCCGCTTCAGAATCAGAGCCAGATGCTACATATCGCTACAGTTCAGGTGAACACTCAGAGGATTCTGAGTCAGATCTGGAACCAGACACTCATGCATTTGATTTTTCCTTGATTCCTTCTTTGGGCCTGACTTGCACTTGTGTGTTTTTGGTGCATTTTACGGATTTGCACTACAGTCTATTTGGTGTTGTTTCCTATAGAACACGTTCTGTGGTGTGGGTCTGTGGGATGCGGGGGATGCTGGGGATGCATGGGTGTGGGTCGAGCCTAAGACCCCTTTCACATTGAGGTGCTTTTTATGCACTTTCACGCTAAAAAGGTGCCTGAAAAGCTCACGAAAACCTATTTCTATTAAAATCAATGAATGCTCTCACACTGGAGCAGTGCGCTGGCAGGGTGGTGAAAATACACCCCTCTCCATTGAAATAAATGTTAAGCTCTTCAAAGCGCCTGATAAGCTCTTCAAAAGGGCTCAGTGTTTTGTGGGCAGTTTAAGAGCGCCTCGGTGTGAGAGGGCCTTTACTGGAGTCAGTAAGGAGGCTATGAAATGAGAAGAGGGAACCTCATCCCCCTAAAAAACAGCGAAAATATTATCTGGACTTGAAAAGGTCACTCCTGTCCTTCATATTAATTTTTTGAATTACAGGAAATAAATGAAGATGAATGGGCAAAGCCCAATAAAAGATTGAACGTCCACAACAGGGTCTCAAAGTTGTACCCTTTCCGCTCTAAGGATGTTGAGCTTTGGGATTCCACACCTAAGGTGGATGCCTCATTACAGAGACTAGCTTGGCACATCACTTTGCCTCTAGATGACTCAGTATCCTTCAAAATCCAATGGATTTTAGGATAGATACAGATCTCAAAAGAATGTACATGGTAGCAAGAGCAGCCTGCAGGCTGGCTATAGCACTTACCTCAGTGGCAGCAGCCTTAAAGGTGTACATTGTGGAGTTAGAGGCAGGTTTTTTGGGTTAAGTGATGGGAGACAAAGGTTCCCCCCTTTGCAGCCCATTAAGATCACGGTGTATTTTCTAGCAGAAGTAGCCATGGACCAGGTCAGGATGACAGTGAAATTGATGGCTTATTCTGTGACGGCACGCAGAGCCCTATGGCTGAAGCATTAGGCAGCGGATAGTGCTTCCAAGCACAGCCTTTGCTCAGTTCCTTTCAATGGGAAATTTTTTGGCAAGACCCTGGAGTTAGAGGTTCAACAAGTTTCTGGAGGGAACTCGGGGCTTATTCCGCAGGAAAGTAAAAGATTTCCTCAGCCCTTTCGTCCTTCTGAGAGATCTAAAGAAGGTTTTGGGGAAGCTTCCGCGTACCAACTGGGGCGACTGTTCTTTAGGCAGTGGAAGGGGCAGGGTCCAGCCTTTCCCAAAGCAACCAAAGCCAAGGCGAACCAGCCATCGAAAGCTTCAGACAAGCTCTTCTGAAGGGGTCCCCACCCAGACTTCCCAAGTGGGAGCAGTCTGTTTTACTTTGGAGAGGTCGGGGTGGAAGAAGTTGAAGATCCCTGGGACTTGGATATCATTCAAAGAGGATATTGCCTAGAATTCAAGGAAAGACCTCCCTAGTCTCATTCTGTGGAGACCTGGATTCCTACTTGTCCAGAGAAAATGGCGTTGTTTATTAATGTATGTAAAGAAATTATGGGCATCTCAAGCACTTCTGCCAGTTCTAGAGCAGGAGAAGGGAGAAGGATTCTATTGTCCTCTGTTCTTGGTAATAAAATCCTCAGGAGCATTCAGGCCGGTCCTGGACTTAAAAGCCCTGAATGCCTTCATGAAAGTTCCTCCATTCAGACTGGAGTCCTTGCAAATCATCATTGTCCGTTGTGAAGAAGGGAGATTTGCTAGCATTAATAGACCTAGCGGATGCCTACCTACATGTGCCCATAAGTGCATCACACCATTGCTTCCATTTCAAATTTAGTTGTCTGCCATTTGGGCTGTGCACAGCTCCAAGAAAATTTTCAAAAGTTTTGGCAGTGGTCATCTTAAGAATCAAAGGCATTCAAATTTTTTATTAGCTGGACGACATTCTTCTCCGGGCCGCATCAAAGTCCCTCCTTCAACAGCTGATAACCTGCAGCACGATCAGACGTTTTGGTTGGTTAATCAACCATTGCAAGTGTCGGTTGCAACCAGCTCAAGTCCTAGATATCTAGGTAGGCAATTCGACAGTACCCAAGGTCATGTATTTCTGCCTTTCAGGAAGAGTGTGGAAAGTCAGACCAAATCAGAAATAGTAATGACCAGGACATTTCTGATGGCCAATGAGTGTATGCAGTACCTGGGCCTGCTGTCTTCCACAATCCAGGTATTACCCTGGGCCAGATGACGGAAGGGGAGATTTCAATACAATTTTCTCCATCAATGGGATTGCCACTCGTTAACCCAGAAGATCTGCCATTCCGTATCAATAAGACGGTCTCTGATGTGGTGGAAGATATCTCAGAATCTATGCCGCAGGGTGCCTCTCAAACCTCCAGTTCTAGTAGTGCTGACTACAGTTGCCAGCCTAGTAGGCTGGGGAGCTCGTTCCTTAGGCCAACAAGTACAGGTCAAATGAGAGGCATCTCTATCTCAGCATTCAAACCTGTTAGAATTAGTGGCTGTTTGGCATGCTCTAGAAGCCTTCCAATCGATTTTGCAAAAGGGGCAGTCAAAGTCCTTTCTGACAACAAACCATGGTAGCCTACGTGGCCCGGCAAGGGGGCACCAGGAGCCTCCCACTGCTCAGAGTGGCATGATTTTTCCCTAACAGCAGCATACCTTCTGGGTCCACAAAACAAGCTGGTGGATCAGAGTCGGAGATTCTTGGATCTGAAGGAATGGGGCTTGAATCCCAGATACCTGTTCAAAATCTTCAAGGTCTGGGGGACATCGGTCATAGATTGGGTGGCATTGGAGGAAAACTCTCAGATTACGTGTTACTTCTCCCGAAGGTGGCACCAGCAAGCTCTAGGCCAGGATGTTCTATCTATTCCATGGGACTTTCCCCTAGCTGGTGTTTCCTCCTCTCTCACTAATCCTCTGAGTTTTAATGAAGATTCAACAGGAGGATGTAACAGCAATAGCAGTGCGGCCCTTCTGGCCCAGAAGACCATGGTTTTTGCTAACATAGAAAATGAAGATGTGTCAGCCAATTCCTCTGCCATCTCACAAAGATATTCTGCTGCAGAACAAGCAGTTTAACCCGAAGCCGGGGAAACTGAAGTTGATGGTGTGGAGGTTGGGAGGAGAGCTATAGAGCATTTAGTCGAAAGAAAACTACCAATAATACTTATAGGATATATAAAGCCTTTTGTCACTTCTCAGCAGGAAAGAGCTGGGATCTGAGGTCACCCTCAGTCTCCAACATATTGGAATTTCTCCAGGAAGGTCTGGACAAGGGTTTAGCGTATAGCTCCTTAAAAGTTCAAGTCTGCCCTGTCAGCTATGTTGAACAAAGATGGGCCTTGGATCCTCTAGTGATACGTTTCTTAAAGGCAGCAATAAAGATCAGGTCTCCAATAAATCTTTTTCCGAAGTGGGACCTGCCTTTAGTTCTGAAAGCCTTATTAGCACCTCCATTTGGTCCGGTGTCATCATGCTCTTTGTCTCAGTGCAATTTTTTGATGACAATTGCATCAGCCAGATGGGTGTCTGAACTGTGTGCTTTCTCAGCCAGGGAGCCATATTGTCTAATACTCCAAGATGAAATAGTACTCAGACCGGTCCCAAGCTTTCTTCCAAAAGTAGCATCAGCTTTGCATATGAATTGGGAATCAGTCTTATCGGCTTTCCCGGATAGTAACTCGAAAGACTAATGGACTAGGCTGGATCTAGTGCAGGCCTTATCAATATACTTAGAGCGAACTAAGGATTTCTGGAAACAAGATCAGCTCTTCATCTTTCCTGGTGGCTCCAGGAAAGGCATGGCTATGCCACCTAGAATGGTGTCTTCATAGATTGTAAAAACTATCCATATGGCATATAGAGAGTCGGGATATCCTCCGCCATTGGAGGTCAAAGCACATTCTATGAGAGGCATGGCAGATTCCTGTGCATCATACGCTAAGGTGTCAGTAGAAGCAGTGTGCCGGACAGCTAGCTGGAGTGCACCTAATACTTTCATTCAGCACTACAGAGTGAATGTAACTCTGACGCCTTTGGAAGCTTTTGGGTCTACTGTTCTGTCAGCAGTTGTCGGCCATTAAAATAATTGATATCAGTTTGTGATTCTGGTTATTTGTGTCTTTCCCTCCCCTTATGTGGTTGATTGCTTGCTACGTCCCATAGTAGTCTGACATGAGGAGGTACAGGAATAAGGAAAATTGTTTTTATACTGACCGTAATTTTCCTTTCCCGGATCCTCCTCATGTCAGCCAAGGAACTCCCACCCAAAGTCCGTCACAAGGTGGGTAAACTGAACACTACATAGGGGCAGACAGCCGCCTCCTATAGGCTTGGAAAGAGGTTGTCCTGAAGGGGTCAGAGGGGGCGGAGCTGACCCAAAGTAGGCTGACATGAGGAGGATCCAGGAAAGGAAAATTACGGTAAGTATGAAAACTATTTTCCTTAATACATGCAGAGGAGGTGGCATCTACACAAATTATACAGGGTAAATGTGTCTCCATTCCTGGTTCCCCTGAGGTCCTTAGTCTATGGCTTACCTGCCCATGGAGTGTTAACTGCCAAGATATCCCCACTGGTATACAGAAAAGGAATGTTCCTAGTCAGCTTAAAAGCAAAGCATGCTGTGATCACATGGGCTCAGGGCACATAGTGATGATGTCATCACGCAGCTTCTGCTCATGGGAATAACTCACCCACTTCCTGTGTCAAGGAAGGTGACCCGGATATAGAGAGAAACACTTCCAGTGGAAGTGAAAAATAACATTAACCCACGCATGTTTGAACTTGTCAGTAACAGAGCTACTGGTCACTTTTCAGAGGGAGGGAATAAGCCGCCACTTTGTCTTAAAGGTGCCGAAATTTGCAACACAGGTGTCATGTAACAAGCTACCCATAGCTGGTCACCTTTCAGAGGGAGGGAATATGCCACCACTTTGTCTTAGAGGTACCGCAGCATCACAATACAGGTACATGAGAAAAAAAAGGGGGCGGTAATTGGGGCTCACCCCTATTGAGGCATCAAAATTGGACTTTGATGGTACCGTACACATTAAATACTACAATAGTTTATAAAAATATACATTTGTTTTTATTGCACTTATTTTTTTAAAAAAGAGAAAGAAAAGTGTACATATATGCATATCTAAAATTTACACCAACCAAGAATTCAGACATCTATACGGTTGGTCCTTAACAGTACTTATGCATTTTTCTGTAGACTCTACATGTTTCGAAGATTTATGAAATATCGTCGCTTCCTCAGGAGTCTTTTTTACAGAAGAATATGTGTATTTAGATTTGATGTCTGTATTTTACTGTAACAGTAGATAGTAGAAAAATGTTATTAGATAACACATATAGCAATTTTATAGACACACATGTATTGAGTAAATAATAATTAGCCTGATGGTTTGAACTACTAGGAGCGTGGGGTTGGCATAGTCTTCTATTACTCTAGCAGTGAGCATTGGGATGAGCACCCCAGTGGACAATCATCCATAAGGGGTCCAGATTTCCCATCTGCCTGCCTGTTCTGCTTGTATCCTGTTTATTACTGTTCAGCAGTAACCATCTGGTAAAAAAATAGAGAGTGTATGGCCCTTCTGGGTCCTAATTATGTTATGTCACTATTTGTATACAAGCAGTACATATTCACTTTAAAATAAATGGGCCATGTGTATGTATATATATATATATATAATATCTCTGCCGGAAAAGAGACAAAATTACATTCCAAAAGATATAGTTACCTGATCAAAAAGAAGATATTTGAGAGCCGCTATAATGTATCACAGAGCTGCCTCACAGTTTTATGATGTAAAATTATGTAAAATGATTTTATTAAGGAACAAATTAGTCAAAGGCATTGTGATGTAATGTATAATATATACCTAATTAATCTTGTCTGCAAAGTAGACCATTAAAAAACTCACCTCCATAATCTGTATCTGCACCTACTGGGATCTAGTGCTGTGTCAGCAGTTCAAGAGCAGAAAAGATATGTTGAGAGCTCAGTAGATCTATGGATAATCAAAATATATAGGATTCAAACGTGTACAGAGGGGCAAAAACTGTATGCTAAAGAGGTTTGGCTCTTATCCAGACATACCATGGCGTCTCTCTCCCTGTGAGCGTAGCGGCTGCATCAGCAAACATCACAGTCTGCGTCTGTCCATTTATCCCTCCAAGAGCACACTAAACGCCTCTGTCCGGTGATGCCCCCACGCTGAAGCATGTGAGGTCACCGGACCTGGTCAATTATTGGATGCCAGCACCTTCCCGCCAGGAAGTTCCACCACAGACCGCGAGCGCCGCAGCCACACAGTGTAGGCATAGCCCCCTGATGCCATGATGGAAAAGGGCAGACATGTGCTCTCTGGTAGTCAACTGGACACACTGTGACGGCGTCCAGCTGAAAGCACACCACAAGTTGGAAAGCAAGAGAGGCACATGAGGGGAAGGGAGTGACCGGGGGGCCGGCCAGTGCACAAAAACAGTTCTCTTAAACCAATACAGCAAACAGTAAATAATACATAATACAACTTTAATGTATTCAAATATCAGTCAAAACTGCAATGAGTTCCAGCAATGCCCTCTGGGGCTACCTGGCCAGCCTTTCATGGGATCGACCACACCAAAGTGAAATATGACATAGAACAGAGAAATATATAAACACATTTACATACATATATACAGTATATATATATATATATATATAAAAAGAGAGAAGCCCCCAAAAAGCAATGCACAAAATGGTTTATAAGAGTTAACCTCATTCAACCCCATGAGGGGTCATTGCATTGAGGCACTCTATCCATAGGGCCTCACGTTGGAGAATGCGCTGATCCCAATTCCTACCCCTCGGATGTAGTTTAATTGTTTCAAGAACAAAGAATGAGAGCATTTCCACGGGGTATCTGTGGTGTAATCCAATATGCCTCGTAACTGGTGTTATGATTTTACCACCATCAGATAGATATGTATGGTCTCCAATTCTTTGTCCGAACTCTCTTTTTGTCTTCCCTATTTAGAAGGCTCCACACCAGCAGGTTATCAAATAGATGCATCAATCCGAAAAGGCAAGCGATTTGTGCCATTGGCCATTGGGTAACCGCATGCCGGTGCTCTCCAATACCCAGGGGCATTGGGAACACTGGCCACAGCGATAGGTACCCCTGGGCATGGGGCTTGTGTCCGCATGTGGGGTATAGTGGCTATATGTAAGTTGATCTCTAAGGGTGCTAGCTCTTTTAAAGATAATTTCAGGAGTATTTTTTACATATTTGGAAATAGTATAATCTTCTGTGAGGAAGTGCCAGTTTGTTGTGATGATCGCAGTTAGAGAATTTGGTGACCAGTCCTACAGTTTCGCTCCTTCTTTTGGGGTTGAAATTATACAGTAGCATAGTTTTAGCTCTACCTTTATTGAATGAGTGTCTTAGGAGTGTTTTTGAATAACCCCTGGCCAGAAGTCTATTTTGTGGGGAATCTGCCTGTTTTTTAAAATCTGTATCAGATGTGCAGTTTCTTCGCAAGCGAAGGTATTGCTCATATGGTATGCTTCTCACAAGTGATTTTGGATGTAGACTACTAGCATGGAGCAAAGTGTTTCCCGCACTTGGTTTACGGAAAAGATCCAATCCAACATAGCCCTCAGTATCTATTAGGATATTTAGATCAAGGAAATCTGCGTATGGCTAACCGTATTTGGAAAGCACAGATTATATCTGTTTACATTAAGTTGTTTTAAAAAAGCGGTCAGTTCTCTCTCAGATCCAGTCCAAATGACCAGCAGATCATCTATGTAACAATACCAACATAGGATAAATGGTAGCCATAGAGCAAATTTCTCACTTGAAAAGATTTCTCTCTTCCATCCTCCTAAATAGAGATTTGCATAGCATGTGCCCATTGCTACTCCCTGTATTTGCAGGAAATATTTTTCCTTAAATACAAAATAGTTCCTAGTGAGAATGAACTTCAGCAGATCCAAAACAAATTGATTAAATGGCCAGGAGGTTCTGTCTTCCATCATGAGAAAGGATCTGGTCACCCGGACGCCCCACTCATGTGGAATGCTAGAATATAGAGCCTCTATATCAATAGCAATGAGTAGGGCGCCCGGGGGGGGGGGGACATGGATCCCCTCAACATGTAGCAGCAGATCTGGTGTATCTTTTATGAAGGATGGGAGACTTGTAACATGGGGTAATAATATTGAGTCTACAAATCTACTACCACCTTCCGTGAGGGAGCCTATCCCAGATGGACAGGTTTGGTTTTTATGAATCTTAGGCAACCCTTTTTGATGTGCTAGAATGCAAAGTGTTTGAAATTCTTTTTCAAAAGATGCAACAATTTCTAAATTGATGGGCATGTAGCAATGTCTATTGTTAAGTATTTTAAAGCACATCTGCTGATATTGCTGGTGGGACATCAAAACGATGTTGCCACCCTTGTCTGAGGGTTTAATAACCATTTGCGTCTGTGCTTTTAGTTGTTTGAGGGCAACTATCTGTTCATCGGTAACATTCAATGGAAGAGATAGAGAAGGTGTCCACACGGTCGTTTTCAGGTCTCTGACATTTTTCTGCAAGAACATCCATACATTGGGACAAAGAGATAACTCAGGAAAGTGTTGTGATTTTGAGTTAAATTTTTTTGAAGAGTGTGTGTCCGAAGAAACATCGCTCTGTCGTCTCCACGGGGGGGTTCAAGGTCTATTGCTCCCTCATCGTATAGGATCATCAGATCCCTCAGAGCTCGAAAATCTTTCATTGTAAAACCCTGTTCAGAGATCTCTTTTTCAATTTTTTTGTTTTTATGTTCTAAATCAAACATATATTTATATGCCAGATTTCTAGCAAATAAATAGAGATCTTTAATAGTTTCCATAATATCAATTTCTTGTGAAGGACAGAATCCCAGACCCAGATGTAACACTGATATCTGGGCTGGGGTTAAGGTAATGTTTGTAAGATTAATTATGTTGAGCTCTGGGGTGCTGGTGTCCATGGTATTTGTGGTGTTCTTACCACATACGTATTCAAATTGATTTGGACCTTGGCTTCTGCCAGGGCCAAAGTGGGGTCTAAAAAACCCCCCTCAATGGAGGGTTTGGTGTTGGCTGGTACAATAGTAGTGATCTTGTTGAGTAAGCTATGTAATGCAGGAGGCAAATTACTTTTAACGATACCTTGATCCCCCGTGCGGGACGAAGCATTAGAGCGTTTTCTATCAGTGTCTGTAGGTGAATATCCACCACCATAGTTACGTGATCGCTTAGGCAAACGTGCTCATGAAGATTGTGAACTAGATAGCCAGGAGTGAACCTGTGAAGAAACAGAAGCAGTGGTAGATGAATCAGATTCTGTAGTGTCCTCTATTTGAGAATGCATGTGAAAATTATTATGTCTGCCAAGATTCCTATTTGAGGTCCTTCCAGTCCATTTGTAGGCGTAGCCTTCAGAGAAGGCCAGTTTATCCAAATTAAACTTTTTTTGTTTTTTAGTGACCATTTCCTTATTCATAACTTCTAGGTTTTCCTTAATTTCTTTCCATTTAGGTGGAAAGGTGGTAAGTTCTAAGACATGTTTGTATTGATCATTCAGGGTTTCTATTTCTTCATCTAGTGATTGCATGTCTTTGGTGTATTGGTTCACTAATAGAGTCATTAACTCTTTACTTCATTGGGTTTAAGTATTTTCCCAAACTTTTTTTAAAAATCTTCCTTAGGGTTTTTAATAGTCGGGAAAGTATGGAGGCGTAGACCTTGAGGGTTAACATCATCCCTAATGTATCCTTGGAAAAATTCAATAAGCCAATATAAATATGATCTTCTTAAGGAGTATCTTAATCTTACCTAAATACAAAGCTAAGTCATCATCACTTTTCTTAGTGTTTTTAATACATCCTGTTTCAATCTGAGACATGAAACCAGCCCATGCAGTACCATAATGGTCCATTTTGGTATGAAGTCAGTCTACAAAAAAGGGGACCATAGAGCCCCAGGGGCAAAAAGTTAGACAGTATTAGTAGATAGATTTTTTTTTTTACTTCAAGATATAAGGCACTTAAAGGAGAAAATTGCCTCTGGGTGTTTTATAGGTTAGCCATATGCAGATTTCCTTCCTTGATCTAAATATCCTAATAGTGTATGGGGGTCTCGGTACTGCCCTGGGGGATATGTATTAATGCAAAAAACTTTTTTTAAAAAGATTGTTTTTGCAGGAGCAGTTGATTTTAATGATTCTTAAAGTGCAACAATAAAAATGAAAAATTCCTTTAAATATAGTGCCTGGGGGTCCCCTTAGTCTGCCTGTAAAATGGTGCATCTGTAGCATGGATAGAACATGCTGCAGCAAAAATAATATTTCTAAAGAAAAAAAAATGCATGAAATTACATGTAAATTGTTAGCAATACAATCCCATAGCCGGCAATAGAAAAATGTAAACAAGAACAGCAGGGGGTCCCCCCAGTCCATACCAGACCCAAAGACTAAAATTAAAAAAAAAAAGAACAGTGTGGGGCACCCCAAAATCCACACCAGGCCCTTATCTGAGCACACAGCCTGGCAGGCCAAAAAAGGGGGGGACAAGCGGGTGCCCCCTCCTAAACCATACCAGGCCACATGCCCTCAACATGGGGGAATGGGTGCTTTGGGGCAGGGGGGCTCTGCCTGCCCCCCGCCCCAATGCACCTTGCTCCCATGTTGATGGGGACAAAGGTCTCTTCCCCACAACCCTGGGCTGTGGTTGTGGGGGTCTGCGGACAGAGGGCTTATCGGGACCTGGGAGCCCCCTTTAAGAAGGGGGCCCCCAGATCCCCGCCCCCCCATGTGAATAGTACATGGCACCCCTACCCATTAACCATAAAAGTGTCAAAAAGTAATAAAAACACAGAGACAGTTTTTGACAATTTCTTTATTAAAAAAAAAGTTTCACCCAATATAGATGCATCATCAATCATAACGCCACCATATCGCTGAAAAAAACATGCAGTGAAGGAAAACAACCAAATGGCTGGCTTGCCGTTTAACAGTTCTTACAGTATTTCACAATAGTGAGTACACCCCTCACATTTTTGTAAATATGTTATTATATCTTTTCATGTGACAACACTGAAGAAATGACACTCTGCTACAATGCAAAGTAGTGAGTGTTCAGCTTATATAACAGTGTAAACTTGCTGCCCCTCAAAACAACTCAACACACAGCCATTAATGCCTAAAACCACTGGCAACAAAAGTGAGTACACCCCTAAGTGAAACTGTCCAAACTGGGCTTAATTAGCCATTTTCCCTCCCCAGTGTCATGTGACTCATTAGTGTTACAAGGTCTCAGGTGTGAATGGCGAGCAGCTGTGTTAAATTTGGTTTTATCGCTCTCACGCTCTCATACTGGTCACTGGAAGTTCATCATGGAACCTCATGGCAAAGAACTCTCTGAGGATCTGAAAAAATAATTGTTGCTCTACATGAAGGCCTAGGCTATAAGAAGATTGCCAAAACCCTTAAACTAAGCTGCAGCATGGTGGCCAAGACCATACAGCGGTTTAATAGGGCAGGTTCCACTCAGAACAGGTCTCGCTATGGTCAACCAAAGAGGTTGAGTGCACATTCTCAGCATCATATGCAGAGGTTGTTTTTGGGAAATAGACGTATGAATGCTGCCAGCATTGCTGCAGAGGTTGAAGGAGTGGGGGGGTCAGCCTGTCAGTGCTCAGACCATACTCCGCACACTGCATCAAATTGGTCTGCATGGATGTCACCCCAGATGGAAGCCTCTTCTATAGATAATGCATAAGAATCATGATCCCCTTCCTTCAGAGACTGGGCCACAGGGCAGTATTCCAACATGATAATGACCCCAAACACACCTCCAAGACAACCACTGCCTTGCTAAAGAAGCTGAGGGTAGAGGTGATGGACTGGCCAAGCATGTCTCCAGATTTTTCGTTGTTCGGCTGTTCAGAGAACAGCTGAACAAACGGGACATTCGACCATCTGTTCGCCCCCCAAACGGACCAGAATGCATTGCGGCGGTGAACAGTGCATTGCAAGCCCTGATTGGCTGAAGCCGGGAAAGCTTCAGCCAATCAGGGCACAGAGCACTGTCAGAGTCATGATTGGACACTGTCATCATGACTTTATCCATTCATGGCTCATTCCTGCCCCACAGTATAAAAGCATTGTTTCAATGGCAGCCATTTTCAGTGTGATTTCAGCGTGGAGAGAGATAGAACAGGGCTCTGTTCAGTGCTATTAGCTAGTTAGTGTGCTATACTGTGCTATTGTGCTTCTATTGTCAGTGTAGAATATTCGTTTAGTGTCAGTCTAGGGATAGCGTGAGTGTAGTGAGGAGGATCATCATTCAGCTTTGCATAGTGTGCAGCTTGAGTAGGGACAGCTCAGATAGTTTCACTGTAGTGTAGTGAGACTGAGTCATTCATACATACATTAGTGTATATGCAGAGTAGGGACAGCTCAGATAGTTTCAGTGTAGTGTAGTAAAACCGTGTCAGTAATCTTTACATTAGTGTATAGCTAGAGTAGGGACAGTTCAGATAGCATCAGTGTAGTGGCGGTTGAACATCGTATATTTGATTGCATTACTGCAAGTTTAACACTATTTACTTCTGTGTGAGTTACTGCCAGTTTAACGCCATATGGTTCTGTGTGCATTACTGCCAGTTTAACGCCATATTGTTTTGTGTGCTTTTCTGCCAGTTTAACGCCATATAGTTTTGTGCGTTACTGCCAGTTTAACGCCACATAGTTCTGTGTGCATTACTGCCAGTTTAATGTCATATAGTTTTGTGTGTGCTACTGCCAGCTTAACACCATATAGTTTTCTGCGTTAATGCAAGTTTAACGCCATATAGTTCTGTGTGCGTTAATGCCAGTTTAACGTCATTTACTTCTGTGTGCGTTACTGCCAGTTTAACGCCATATATTTTTTTGTATTACTACAAGTTTAACGCCATATAGTTCTGTGTGCGTTACTGCCAGTTTAACGCCATATAGTTCTGTGTGCATTACTGCCAGTTTAACGCCATATAGTTTTGTGTGCGTTACTGCCAATTTAACGCCATATAGTTTTGCACGTTACTGCAAGTTTAATGCCCTTTACTTCTGTGTGCGTTACTGCCTGTTTAACGCCATTTAGTTCTGTGTGCGTTACTGCCAGTTTAACGTCATTTACTTCTGTGTGCGTTACTGCCAGTTTAACGCCATATAGTTTTGTGTGTCACTGCAAGTTTAACGCCATTTACTTCTGTATGTATTACTGCCATTTTAACGCCATGTAGTTCTGTTTGCATTACTGCCAGTTTAACGCCATATAGTTTTGTGTGCGTTACTGCTAGTTTAACTCCATATAGTTTTGTGCATTACTACAAGTTTAACACAATATAGTTCTGTGGGTCATTGTATGGTTGATGCATTATATTGCAGTATATTATAGTGTATCCGTGAAGTGTGTCTGTGTAGTGTGAGTACTCAAATTAAAGAGTGCACCAAACACCACTTTATATTGATTAAAGTGCATCTACATACAGATTTCCACTTCTTTACATTTGCTAATAAGCACCAACCCATCCTTCCCAATAATGTCTGGGAGGACAACAAGGAGACTCAGACATTCCCATGGCACTGTAAGGGGGCCAGCAACAAATGTGTTCACAGGCAAAGGTGGACGTGGTGGTCAGTCCTCAGGCAGGGCATCTCTTCCTCTGTTTAGTGAGTTTGCCTGTGCTATCCAGCCACAGCATGCAAAGGAGGTGGTGGACTGGCTTACTAAACCTTCCTCATCCTCATCATCCTCACGCAAGCAGAGACAAGTGTGCAGTCCTCTGCAGTTGCCAGAGTGGATAAATCTGCCTCCTTGTCCACATATATTCTTGCCATGGCCCCAGCATCAATCATGGAGGAGTCAGCTGAGTTATTTACCACAGCATCAGCCACTTGCTCCTGGATGATGCCCAGCCATTACTGGATTCAGATGTTGGTTCTGAGGTTGAGGATGACAGGAACATGAGCCTAGAGAGAGGGGAGAACACTGGTAGACAAATTGGCATTCATGTTCCCCCCAGCAACAGCGTATTGCCAAGTTGTCTCCGGTGGTAATGATGATGATGAAGATGGAGGAGATGGAGATGATGATGATAAGGCCACTGATGTGACTTGGGTGCCAGATAGAGCAGAGGAGGAAACTGAAGGTGAGTCGGCACAACCCCAAGGAGGCTGACATCAAGAAAGAGTAGAGGGCAGCCACCCTATTCCATCACATTCTGCAGCTGTAATCTCCCAGGCCCACTTCCCAAAGCTGTCTGGGCCTTTTTCAGCACATCTGCAGCAGATCGCGCTGTTGCTATCTGCAAACTGTGTCTCAGGCACATTAAACATGGAAAAAACACCAGCCATTTGGGTACCACATGCCTAACAAGGCATGTAACGCCCAACCACTCAGACCGTTGGCAAGAGCACCTAAAAGTTACACAAAAGGGGGCACAAATCTGTCCCTCCTCCTCCTTAGCCACTTCAGTCTGCCCCTGCTATACCGAGTTATGACCTCTCAGCAGCGTCCACTGACAGGGATGATGGTATAGCACAGGGTGTCCTAGGTCCTAGCAGCACATCTGCCATCAGCACACCACCAGCTGTAGACTGTAACCGGCATATTTCTCTGCCCTATCTGCTGCAGCATAAAAAAAATACAGTCCCTGCCACCCACATGCCCAGCATTTAAATGCAAGCTTGTCAAAGCTGTTGGCTCTCCAACTTCTGCCCAATGGCAGGTTCCCAGTCGCTACTACTTTTCACGGAAAGCCGTTCCATCTCTCTACCATCACGTGGAAGGGAATGTTCTGGCATCATTGGGCAAGGCAGTCAGCCGCAAAGTCCACCTTACTGCTGACACGTGATCCAGAAAGCATGGGCAGGGATGAAATATTTTGTTCACAGCACACTGGGTAACACTGCTTGCAACTTGGAAGGATGCAGGACAGGGCTCGGTGCTGTAGCTTGTTGTGCCCCCACATCTCCATACAGCTGGTGGTGATGATGCCCGACCTGTGAGCTCTACCCCCTCCTCCTCCGCCTCCTCCTCCGCCAGCTCCAAACCCCCCTCTGCAGAATTGTCCTATGAACATCAGGTACCCCCTAAGCGTCCAAAGGGCTATTCCATGAGTCAGGCTAAAAGGTGCCATGCAGTGCTTCAGCTGGTGTGTCTAGGGGACAGGAACCACACTGGAGCAGAGATTCTTGCAGCCCTGCAGGGACAGGCCCCAAGGATGGTGAGCCGTGACAGTGCATGCATCAGTGACACAATCCCTGTTGTGTTTCTGCTGGAGCAGACTCTGTGTGGCATTATGGACAGGGCACTGGAGGCAGAGCAGCAGGAGAAAGAGGAGGACTTCCTTTCCTCTCAAGGCCCACTTCATCCAGATACCATTATTCCTATGTCAAAAAACACACAGGTGGAGAGAGGGGGGTGAGGAGGAGGATTCTGGCAGTTTCGTAGGCTTCAAAGAAGAGGAAGACATGCATCAATCTGTAAGCAATGGCTTTTCAACCCCAGGACCCTTGGGAGTAGTACATGACTGGGAGGAGGAAGTTCCAGATGCTGTCATCCTGAGTGACCAGCATTACTGGTTGACAACCCTCCTTGACCACTGTTATAAGGGGAAGGTCTCAGAACTCATCCCGTCCCCACAGAGAATGTAGGAGATTAAATCTCTTGAGGACACATTAAAGAGGATTTTATCAAATGTTTTACCCGACTCCAGTAGGTTACAATGTCATGGAAAACATAGTTTTGAGGCTTCTGTTGGTCAAGAGAGGAGCGTTGGAGAAGGTGTCCACCTAAGTGATTCATTTCGGAATTTTTTTAGTCCCATGCCGATGTCACTGATTCAGTGTTGTTGGGATGTGGAATCTCTGTAGGACTTTGAGGCTGCTTAGTTTTGAGGGTGTTCAATCATTTCATCTGGAAGAATGTTTTTGGTATAGGTTTCATGGGCAAAATTAACACCCAAAGATCAATTTTTGAGCATCTGTTTGACAGGTGCATATTATGCAATTTTTTTTTGCCTTCATGAAGAGCACCTCTATAGGGTTACAGTGGGAAGGTGCCACTGACATCCAAAGACTCATTTTTCTACACCTGTTTGACAGGTGCATATCATTGCAATTTTTTACAGCAAGGCCAGTTCTTTCTTTCATCAAGAGTACCTCTATAGGGTTATGGTGGGAAGGTGCAACCAACCAACAGACAAAGACCAATTTTCTGCACCTGTTTGACAGATGCATATCATTGCAGTTTTCATATTTAGGGGGGCACATGGGGGGCAGGGACAAAAGTAGGGAGGCCAACTATAAACTGCAATCATATATATATATTCTGGGGCCCTTTACTATGACCCCGCAATGGGACCCTTTCACGTGTTTTAATACTCCCTTCCACTAGTACAGTATTAAACCCCTCACCCCTTAAGCACATGCATTGTATTTTAAGAAAAAATACTGATGTAATTTAAGTAAAATGCATCTGTGTCACTGCCCCCCCGCCCATTACCCCATATATTATATATACACTGCCCCCCCCCATTCACCCCATGTATTATATATACACTGACCCCCCCATCACCTGATGTATTACATACTGCCCCCCCCATGTATTATATACACACTGACCCCATATATTATATATACGCTAACCCCATATAATATATACACACTGACTCCATATATTATATACACACTGACTCCATATATTATATACACACTGATTCCATATATTATATACACACTAACTCCATATATTATATACACACTAACTCCATATATTATATACACACTGACCCCATATATTATATACACACTGACCCCATATATTATTTTCCTGGCCATACCTCAGGTCAGCACACAATGGGTTAATGCCTCTTGCAGGCGGTCACATGACCACCTATAACTAGCTGAATAAAAGACCTCCCCTCCCCCAACATGGTGTTCTTTTTTTCTTGGTCTGCTCCAGGCCATCTATGCATAGCTGTTGGTAAGTAGTTTTGTTGCTGGATATCCCCCCTACCGAACCTGCCCCTCCATGTTCATACTCTCATGGAGTTGGAAGACTCAGACTGTTGCATGTAAAGCCTCCTGAAGCTGAGTGTCCCTTGTGCCGGGAGCAGGCAATGTTGCTTGTACAGCACTTCTACAGGTGTGGTGTGAGGAAGCTCTGCAATGTCCCCATTGGGATTTTTCCTGTCTGGTATAGGTAGCATGCCGCTCTCCTGGCTTTGTTGTCAGTCTGAGAAGCGGCGGTGGATGATGTCACAGAGGGCAGGGGGACGGGGGCGCAAGGCAACGTCTGGCAGTCACCAGCAGCAGCAACAGTCTTAGAGCCAGCAGAGGATCTGCTTTCTCTCCATCTCTCTGCAGTCCTGTCAGTTTTCTCTGTGTGGTGAAGACTTGTTGCTGTTTGCTCCCCTGCTTTGCTGTGTTCCCGGGGGTTAGACACTCTGGCTGGTTTTGGTCTCCTGTCTGCTTCTGGAAGGCTGCCTGGGCTCACCTGCTACTGCTTGTTAAGTAAGTGGATGAAAGCAGATAGGCCTTAAAGGAACAGTGTACCCGTTTTTTCTTGGTGACAGAATCATATTTTTGTGCATGAGCCCACCATGCCAGTCAGTAGGCACAGAAGATTAGCAAAGGTACGAGGGGGCGACATGGGACATGTCTTCAAAAGAGTGAGGAATGCTCAAGGACTGCAATGTTTGGTGTTTTGCATGATTTTAGGAGCTGTAGCCCTAAACGCAAACACATAAGACCCGTCACTGGTCATCCCCATGTTCAGGTCAACCTGCATTCCCGCACAGGGTGGCTTTCATGCTCCTCAAGCAAAACGTGGCAATGGCTCACATGCGGTTTAAGCAGCACAATTGTAAATGCCTTGCCAAGCCCTGTATGCATATTGGCCATTAATCGGCATGGATTGCCTCAAATGCCAAATGCAGCAAATATCCATGCAAGACGCAGGCCCAACCATCGCAAACGCATGCAGATCTTCCAAATGTGAAAAAGGAAGGACTTCTTTTCCCATAATGATGGAGTTAAAAGCTCATTGATGAAGAATGGGAGAGATGTGATAAGAAGACCAATTTACAGCAATGGTCTCCAAGCTTTATCCAATGAAGCTGGCTGATGCATGTTTTAAGCAACGCACTTCCAGGAGTGGATGGGGCCTGCCAGTGTCTGGTGTGCAAGTGTCCTTGCCTTTCAATACCTTTAGGAATCCTACGGATTGGAAAGTGGACCTAAGGCTGCTTCATACCGGATGCAGTCCAATGCGTTTTTATTGGAGTCAAAAATGCATGAACAGTGTTTACCATGGATTCCAATTGCCTACGCCACCCCAGTGTGGTGTGTTCCAGTACAGTCAACTGAAGGAGAACATGTCACATTTTTTCTCTATAAAACGCATCTGTAACATGACAAACGCATTGAAAAAGCACCTGAACACCTCAGAAATTGTGGTAAAACTGACCTGCAGACTTGCAGAAAATCTATACAGCAGCAGGTTTTTTTCTGGTTGACTAGCAACAGCGTTAACTGTGATGTTTAAAGCATTACAAAAAATGGCCTTTAATTCAAGGGGAACCGGCAGGAAGGGGCATGGTTCTGGAGGACTTGAACCTGGCTGTTGACTTTTGGTCGAGGCTTCAATAGACCAAGTTCTAAGGCTGGCGCATTGTCACGGCAATGGGAGCCTTGTGGTGGTGCCACTGGAGGGTGGCTAAAGCTTCCACACAAGCCCTTTATAACATTCTCCATAATGGGAGGTTGTTGTTGGACAAAGCGAGTGACAGAAGAAATGTCCAGAGTGTGGCCACAGTGTAATAAAAGGAAGGAGCCATCCTTTTGCTCAAGTCAGTTGGTCTTCAGAAGGGTTCAGGAGGCCAAATCTTATAGGCCAGGCTGAAATTTACAGATCACTGGGAATGGGTTGATAGAGACAACACTAAAGACAGTTCAAAAACGTGGGAGAAACAGCAGTATGACAAGTGCAGGAACTTTATTACAAAATAATTAATCAAAAATACAGACAGCGGTGAATGTGAAGACATGAAAACATTAAAATTGACAACGTTGTCATTGAAAGCACCTCCTACATCCACCCCAACAACATCATGGAAAAAATATATGATAGTATAATGTGCTAGTATCGGGCTTGGAGATGTATTCTGGGAAACCACTCAGGTGGCACGCCGTAAATGACTGTCTGCCAATATTGGGGACATCCAGATCATCTATTGCCCATATGTACGTCTAAAATTAGTCACACTCCAGTAATAGACATTAAAGTACACAGTTACCAATGACTGGTGTCCAGATACAAAATTGAATATCTTTATCAAAGTCCGAGATATATTCCTGGATTCAACAATGCAGAATGGATGATATTTACCAGATTACATATAAGAATTATACTGCAACAAGTCCATAGTGCTGGTGTCACCAATGAAACAGATCTGGTGAGTTTTCTCCATTCTTACTGTCTGTGTTTGAAGAAATCAAATAAGTACATACAAAACAAAGGTTCAAGGTGGAGTCTGTGCAAACAGTCATGGCGATAGTTCAGCATGAAAACCGGTTAGAGTCAATCGACCTGGCTACCATATACTTCCATATACATAACACCAGAGACATTTGGGATTTGCGGTGACTGGCTGTCATTTCCAGTTCGGGTGTTTGCCATGTTTAAAATTGGCACAGCACCAAGAAACTTTTTTGAACATTTTGTCGGCAGTAGTGGCAGTAATTGGTCTTTGGGAATAAGGCTCTACCACTACTTGGACACTGTTTTTGATTGTCGCAGGTGTAAGCCAGGAGCTGGCAAAGCATCACAATCTTGTCCTCGAAATCCTTTTTCAGTCGTCTAGTGAACAAACAGGAAAAACAGTGAAGCCCTTCTTAAACTACTCCAAGATCCTTCACAGATTATCATACCTGAATATGTCAAGTGGTTTTCCAAGACTGCAAAATTTGCAAAATGACAATCTGCCTGACAATGGAGACAGCATTTATATCAGCAAGGAATTGCATTGTCCCCATTGGGACATTTTACAATGGCCTTTCCAGTGCTGCCTGGGCCCAGGCGGCACATGGGGGCTTTTCAATTTGCCTTCCTCAGTCAATGGGATGGGCTGACTATGAATGAGGTGGTCTTTGTGTCTGCCCAAGTTGGCGAGAATGGAGGTTTTGGACACCAGTGTGCCTCTTTTTGTGGCGTGCTTCTCAGCCCAGGAGATGGAATGATTTTGACATCGGATGCCAGTCTGCCTCCAGTCTGAAGAGACCAGTGCAAGGGCATTGGAGCCTAGTGACTGACTTAAATCACAGCTGTTTTGTTTTTCCAGCCTTGCAAACCTTTCAGGATCTTTTCTCCAGGAGGTCTGAGTGAAGTTGGTGATTGACAACAAGACAGCAGTAGCTTACATTGCCCACCAAGGGGGAACCAAGTGTCTGTCTTTTCCTGTTACTTTTTGTAACATAAACTTTTCACTGGGCAGAGAGCCGCTTACAGTTAACTGCAGTTTACTTACTGGAAAGGCAGGATCCACTAACGGATCAGTGAGGCAAATTATTTTACAACAATACGTATCTCAACTAGTATTGGCTCTATACTGCATTCCATCAGTAGTTCTCATAGAGAGTCCACTGAACACACAGCTTCCAGTATCTGTAACAAGTTACAAAGGTGTAGTGATAGAAAGGTGGATTCACAGTACCATGGGCATTTGTTTCCATTGGTGTCTGTCTTCCTCCAGTGTTCTTGATTATGAAGATTCTTCTGAAGATTTGGACAGAACACGTTTATGCCATACAGGTGCTTTCACCTGTCGGGGAGACCTTGATTTTCATTGCTTCCCCAGATGTCATCAGCACCACCAATCTCATTCCTGGTCAAACAAGATCTTTTATGCCAACGTCAATGGCAGCACCCAAATCCAGTGAGACTCTTAATAGCCTGGCTATTGAATCGGCCAGACTAGTGGTGCAGGGATTCTCATCCAAGGTGGTTCAGACTTTGAAGACCATAAGGCCATGAGCGCTATATAGAAGAGGATATGACGGAAGTTTGTTCGGTTTGCTTAGCAAAGTTTTCTCTCGGGTGTCCCCAGCTCTAGCCAATATCCTGGACTTTTTTTACAATTGGCGCTTGAGGTGGGTCTGACATACAACTCCATTTATAGTACAGGTCTCTGCCTTTATCCTCTTTTTCAGGCTAGTGGAAGAACCATCAAACAAATGCTTCATGCAAGCCATAATCTATATACAACCACCAAGGAAATCCTGGTTCCATTTCATGGGACTTGGGCTTGGCTCTGAAAGCACCAGGCATCCCGTACTCCAATAGCTTCATTTCCAGTACGGTAACCTTGTGGTAAGACTATTTCCTCTGACAGCGATTGCTTCAGACAGAAGGAGGCTGGAGATTGCAGCAAAGATCCCTTTTGTGTTGTGATCCTACGTTCATCTCCAAAGCTCAATTCTAAAGTGATGTGCAGTTTTCAGGAAAACCTGGGAACAGTCCCTCCAGGCATTCACACGGAGTCACTGAGTACAGCAGGAGGACTTCAGGTCCTTACACAACTTGCTACCAGTGTACATGTAAAGGTCAAAAGACGAAGGAAAGTGGATAATCTTCATTTCACCGTCAAGTTCTTGAGTCCTCTTCTGTTGGTTTACTAGAGTGAATAGATTGGCATTCAGGAATAAGACCTTTCTGACCAGGAACAGGTGCAAGCTCCTTCGACCCGAGGGGTGGCAGCTTTGGGGTAGTTGTGCCAGGATTCAGTGGAAGATGTATGTGAGGCAGTGAGCCTTTCACTCAACTTTATGGGCATGCAGTCAAAGTTCTGCAAGGTTTGGGATGAGACCAATAAATATTTCTTGTCTTTGGCAGTGTTTCCTTGATTGTCAATGTTCCTTTTCATGTGTTCTCTCCCGCCCATTTATTCAGCTAGTTAAATCCCATTGTGTGCTGACGTGAGGTATGGCCAGGAATGTGGAAAATTGTTATCAAATACTTACCGTAATTTTCCTTTTCTGGCCTATCCACACGTCAGCACAGGACTCCCTCCCTAGTGGCCTGTCGCAGGCTAAGATATCGAACACCTTGTTGGGGGAGGGGAGGTCTTTTATTCAGCTAGTTATAGGTGGTCATGTGAGCGCCTGCAAGAGGCGTTAACCGATTGTGTGCTGACGTGAGGATAGGCCAGGAAAGTAGAATTACGGTAAGTATTTGATAACAATTTTCCATAATATACACGCTGACTCCATATATTATATACACACTGACTCCATACATTATACACACACTGACTCCATATATTATATATACACTAACCCCATATAATATATACACACTATTCCCATATATTACATACACACTGACCCCACATATTATATACACACTGACTCCATATATTACAGTATATGCACACTGACCCCATATATTATATACCGTATATACTCGAGTATAAGCCGACTTTTTTCAGTACATTTTTTGTGCTGAAAAAGTACCCCCTCGGCTTATACTCGAGTGAGAAAAAAATGACCCCAGAAAATGCCGCCGCTCCGTCTGCCTAAACTGATCTAGTCACTGCAGCCCGCCCGCCTAAACTGGTTGCTAGATCGCCTCCCGACTGGCGTCTAGCAACCAGTGACGTAAGAGAGAGGAGAGCGGAGACTGACGTGCCAATAAGGATAGGTAAAAGACCCCCTCCGCTCAGCAGAACACTAGAAGCCGCCGCTGCCCGCCCCGCCTCCACTGGTTGCTAGATCGCCTGCTGATTGGCGTCTAGCAACCAGTGACGTCAGAGAGAGGAGACCGAGGCGGACGTCCTCCTCCGCGCCTTCTGAGCACCTGAGCCCCTATTAAAAACGAAGCCCAGCCAGCCAGGTGAGCCATTCCTGTCTGTGGCCCTGATATGTGGATGGGTTTATGCTGAATCTTGTAGTCCTTCCCTTTTGGGGATGTGACCCCCCCCCCCAAAAGTGAGGGACTACAGGTCCCAGCATGAATTCCTCAGAGGATGTGTCCAGGCCAATTTGCGTTGGGGGGGGGGGGGTTGGAGGTGAAGGCTAATGTATGTATTTGTATGTAATGTGTGATTTGCTGTAATGTAATGTGCTGTGTAATGTGCTGTAATGTGCTGTGTAATGTGCTGTAGCGTACTGTAATGTAATTTTATTGGTATCTATTATTTTTTAAATTTACCAGTACCTGCTGCATTTCGCATTTCCCACCCTAGGCTTATACTCGAGTCAATACTTTTTCCCAGTTTTTTGTGGTAAAATTAGGAGTCTCGGCTTATACTCGGGTCGGCTTATACTCGAGTATATACGGTACACACTGACTCCATATATTATATACACACTAACCCCATATAATATACACACACTATTCCCATATATTATATACACACTGACTCCATATATTATATACATTATATATTACGGTATATATGGGATTGTTTGGTTATATATAATTTTTTTTTTTTTTTTGGTTGAACTAGATGGACTTGTGTCTTTTTTCAATCTGACTAATTGTGAAAACTATAAAACCATATACACACTGACTCCATATGTTATATACACACTAACTCCATATATTATATACCCACTGATTCCATATGGTATTATATACACACTAACCCCATATAATATATACACACTGACTCCATATATTATATACACCCTGACTCCATATATTATATACACACTAACCCCATATATTATATACACACTAACTCCATATATTATATACACACTGACCCCATATATTATATACACACTGACCCCATATATTATTATATACACGCTGAATCCATATATTATATACACACTGACTCCATATATTATATACACACTGACCCCATATATTATATATACACTGACCCCATATATTATATACACACTGACCCCATATAATATATACACACTATTCCCATATATTATATACACACTGACCCCATATATAATATACACACTAACCCCATATATTATATACACACTGACCTCATATATTATATACACACTAACCCCATATAATATATACACACTGACCCCATATATTATATACACACTGACCCCATCTATTATATACACACTGACCCCATCTATTATATACACACTGACTCCATATATTATATACACACTGACCCCATATATTATATATACACTGACCCCATATATTATATATACACTGACCCCATATATTATATACACACTGACCCCATATAATATGTACACACTATTCCCATATATTACATACACACTGACCCCATATATTATATACACACTGATCCCATAAATTATATACACACTGACCCCATATATTATATGCATACTGACTCCATATATTATATACACACTGACTCCATATATTATATACACACTGACTCCATATATTATATACACACTGACCCCATATATTATATACACCCTGACCCCCTTTTCGGCTAGTGAACAAACAGGAAAAACAGTGAAGCCCTTCTTAAACTACTCCAAGATCCTTCACAGATTATTATACAGGAATATGTCAAGTGGGTTTCCAAAACTGCAAAATTTGCAAAATGACAATCTGCCTATGAAAAGTCATGGAGACAGCATTTATATCAGCGAGGAATTGCATTGTCCCCATTGGGGCATTTTACAATGGCCATTCCAGTGGTGCCTTAGCCCAGGTGGCACATGGGGGCTTTTCAATTTGCCTTCCTCAGTCAATGGGATGGGCTGACTATGGATCAGGTGGTCTTTGTGTCTACACAATTTGGCAAGAATGGAAGTTTTGGACACCAGTGTGCCTCTTTTTGTGGCGTGCCTCTCAGCCCAGGAGATGGAATGATTCTGACATCGGATGCCAGTCTGCCTCCAGTCTGAGGAGACCAGTGCAAGGGCATTGGAGCCCAGTGACTGACTTAAATTATGGCGGTTTTGTTTTTCTAGCCTTGCAAATCTTTCAGGATCTTTTCTCCAAGAGGTCCGAGTGAAGTTGGTGATTGACACCAAGACAGCAGTAGCTTACATTGCCCACCAAGGGGGCACCAAGTGTCTGTCTTTTCCTGTTACTTTTTGTAAAATAAGCTTTTCACTGGGTGGAGAGCCGCTTACAGTTAACTGCAGTTTACTTACTGAAAAGGCAGGATCCACTAACGGATCAGTGAGGCAAATTATTTTACAACAATACGTATCTCAACTAGTATTGGCTCTATGGTGCATTCCATCAGTAGTTCTCACAGAGAGTCCACTGAACACACAGCTTCCAGTATTTGTAACAAGTTACAAAGGTGTAGTGATAGAAAGGTGGATTCACAGTACCATGGGGATTTTTTCCATTGGTGTCGGTCTTCCTCCAGTGTTCTTGACTGTGAAGAGTCTTCTAAAGATTTGGACAGAACACGTTTATGCCATACAGGTGCTTTCTCCTGTCGAGGAGACCTTGATTTTCATTGCTTCCCCATATGTCATCAGCACCACCAATCCCATTCCTGGTCAAACAAGATGTTTTATGCCAACGTCAATGGCCGCACCCCAATCCAGTGAGACTCTTAATAGCCTGGCTATTGAATCAGCCAGGCTAGTGGTGCAGGGATTCTCATCCAAGGTGGTTCAGATCTTGAAGACCACAAGGCCATGAGCGCTATATAGAAGAGGATATGAAGAAAGTTTGTTCTGTTTGCTTAGCAAAGTTTTCTCTCGGGTGTCCCCAGCTTTATCCAATATCCTGGACTTTTTTTACAATTAGCGCTTGAGGTGGGTCTGACATACAACTCTATTTATAGTACGGGTCTCTGCCTTTTTATCCTCTTTTTCAGGCTGTTGGAAGAGCCATGAAACAAATGCTTCATGCAGGCCATAATCCATATACAAACACCAAGGAAATCCTTGTTCCATTTCATGGGACTTAGGATTGGCTCTGAAAGCACTAGTACAGGCATCCCATGCTCCAATAGCTTCATTTCCAGTGCGGGAACCTTGTGGTAAGACTATTTCCTCTGACAGTGATTGCTTCAGACAGAAGGAGGTTGGAGATTGCAGCAAAGATTCCTTTTGTGTCTTTTTACCAGAAATCGTGATACTACGTTCATCTCCAAAGCTCAATTCTAAAGTGATGTGCAGTTTTCAGGTAAACTGGGAACAGTCCCTCCAGGCATTCACCCGGAGTCACTGAGTACAGCAGGAGGGCTTCAGGTCCTTACACAAGTTGTAACCAGTGTACATGTAAGGTCAAAGACGAAGGAAAGTGGATAATCTTTTCATTTCACCGTCAGGTTCTTGAGTCGCCTTCTGTTGGTTTACCAGGGTGAATAGATTGGCATTCAGGAATTAGACCTTTCTGACCAGGAACAGGTGCAAGCTCCTTCGACCCGAGGTGTGGCAGCTTTGGGGTAGTTGTGCCAGGATTCAGTGGAAGATGTATGTGAGACAGCTAGCCTTTCACTCGACTTTACGGGATGAAGTCAAAGTTCTGCAAGGTGTAGGATGAGACCAATAAATATTTCTTGTCTTTGGCAGTGTTTCCTTGATTGTCAATGTTCCTTGTCATGTGTTCTCTCCCGCCCATTTATTCAGCTAGTTATATCCCATTGTGTGCTGACGTGAGGTATGGCCTGGAATATGGAAAATTGTTATCAAATACTTACCGTAATTTTCCTTTCCTGGCCTATCCCCACGTCAGCACAGGACTCCCTCCCTAGTGGCCTGTCGCAGGCTAAGATATCGAGCACCTTAGTGGTGGAGGGGATGTATTTTATTCAGCTAGTTACAGGTGATCATGTGAGCGCCTGCAAGAGGCGTTAACCCATTGTGTGCTGACGTGACGATAGGCCAGGAAAGGAAAATTACGGTAAGTATTTGATAATAATTTTCCATAATACACACTAACCCCATATAATATATACACACTGACTCCATATATTATATACACACTGACTCCATATATTATATACACACTGACACCATATATTATTATATACACTGATACCATATATTATTATATACATGCTGACTCCATATATTATATACACACTGACCCCATATATTATATATACACTGACCCCATATATTATATACACACTGACTCCATATATTATATACACACTATTCCCATATATTATACACACACTGACCCCATATATTATATACACACTAACCCCATATAATATATACACACTGATCCCATATATTATATACACACTGACTCCATATAATATATACACACTGATCCCATATATTATATACACACTGACTCCATATATTATATACACACTGACCCCATATGATATATATACACACTATTCCCATATATTACATACACACTGACCCCATATATTATATACACACTGACTCCCTATATTATATACACACTGACCCCATATATTATATACACACTGACTCCATATATTATACACACACTGACTCCATATATTATATATACACTAACCACATATAATATATATATATATACATACTATTCCCATATATTATATACACACTGACTCCATATATTATATACATTATATATTATATATGGGATTGTTTGGTTATATATCTTTTTTTTTTTTTGGTTGAACTAGATGGACTTGTGTCGTTTTTCAATCTGACTAACTATGAAAACCATGAAATCATATACACACTGACTCCATATATTATATACACACTAACTCCATGTAATATATACACACTGACACCATATATTATATACACACTAACCCCATATATTATATACACACTAACTCCATATATTATATACACACTGACCCCATATATTATTATATAAACGCTGACTCCATATATTATATACACACTGACTCCATATATTATATACACACTGACCTCATATATTATATATACACTGACCCCATATATTATATACACACTGACACCATATATTATATACACACTATTCCCATATATTATATAAACACTGACCCCATATGTAAGGTCAAAGACGAAGGAAAGTGGATAATCTTTTCATTTCACCGTCAGGTTCATGAGTCGTCTTCTGTTGGTTTACCAGGGTGAATAGATTGGCATTCAGGAATTAGACCTTTCTGACCAGGAACAGGTACAAGCTCCTTCGACCCGAGGTGTGGCAGCTTTGGGGTAGTTGTGCCAGGATTCAGTGGAAGATGTATGTGAGACAGCTAGCCTTTCACTCGACTTTACGGGCATGCAGTCAAAGTTCGGCAAGGTGTAGGATGAGACCAATAAATATATTTCTAATCAAGATTTTTTTACAAGAAATGGCTCATTTTAATCCCAACAGCTTTTGTAATAATGTTTCAGTGCAAAACGAAACTGTCAAAAAGTATTCTAATATTCACAGCTTGGTAAAGCCCATTGAGTAAATTTTTGCAAATACATAAGTGTTGTCGCCTTGTCATATGAGCTTCACCTGTGACTAATAATGGATCAATTAGGTCTCAGGTGTGTATAAAAAGAACCCCAGTACACTAAACCTTCACATCAACTGCAACTAGACCTCTGCAACAGTGTTGCCAACCTCCCGCAGCGTTTTTTACTGGCAAATCATGGAAAATCTTACTGGCAGAGCACCTTTTTTACTGGCAACCTGAAAAATAACTGAACTCCTATTAAAAAGTAAGACAATTGATATTTAAACACAACATGGAAACACTGACAATACCCATATGAAGTAGTTTGCCCAGTTTACACTTAAAACGTCAGCACAGCATGACAAATTATCAGACCCTGATATTTATAGACAGTTCTAAAAATCACAGATTTTTACAAATTGTCAGTAAATTTACTGGCGGTTGGCAACACTGCTCTGCAAACATGCCTAAGATTCACCCTGAGACTAAAGTTTTGATTATCAAGAGGCTGAAGACCAGATCCACTGCTGATGTGGCAGACACCTTCAATGTGTCTCAGCGTCAAATACAGAGGATAAAAAAAAGATTTGAAGAGACTGGAGACGTTTTTGACAAGCCCAGGTCAGGCAGACCCCGCAAGACAACTGCTCGAGAGGACCGTTTGTTGGCTCGAAAATCCAAGGCCAGCCCATTTTCCACTGCAGCAGAGCTCCACGAGACCTGGTCACCTGAAGTCCCTGTGTCAACCAGAACAGTTTGTCGGATTCTGTCTCGAAATGACCTCCATGGTCGAATCAGTCCCCAGAAGCCAGCACTAAACAAAAGACAATTGAAAAACAGTGTGGCATTTGCCAAGGCCCACAGACTGCTAAAAGGATGGACGCTGGAAAAGTGGCAGAAGGTGGATTTTTCAGATGAATCTTCTGTTGAATTACACCACAGTCGCCGCAAATATTGCAGGAGAACTACTGGAGCCCGCATGGATCCGAAATTCACCCAGAAAACAGTGAAGTTTGGTGGCAGAAAAATCATAGTCTGGGGTTACATCCAGTATGGGAGTGTGAGAGAGATCTGCAGGGTGGAAGGCAACATCAATAGTCTAAAATACCAAGAAATCTTAGCTACCTCTTATATTCCCAACCATAAAAGAGGCCAATTTCTGCAGCAGGATGGTGCTCCATCGCATACTTCCATCTCCACATCAAAGTTCCTCAAGGCGAAGAAGATCAAGATGCTCCAGGATTGGCCAGTCCAGTCACCAGACATGAACATCATTGAGCATATGTGGGGTAGGATGAAAGAGGAAACATGGAAGACGAAACCAAAGAATATTGATGAACTATGGGAGGCATGCAAGACTGCTTTCTTTGCTATTCCTGATGACTTCATCAATAAATTGTATGAATCCTTGCCAAACCGCATGGATGCAGTCCTTCAAGCTATGGAAGTCATACAAGATATTAAATTTGGATCTCACAGCACCACTACTTAATTTGCTGACATATTTTTGTATTTGCAGTAAATTTGTTAAATTTCTGTATAGGCGACAAAACTTTTGTCTTGCCAAAATTTGACCTTTCTGTCTTGATTAAATGATTAGTCTTTTTTCAGTGAAACTAATTTATTTCAGTGCATTACACATCGTTTGGGAGGGTTTTAGCTTTTCATATGAGCTATTTCTAACACCAATTGATTAATTAAAAGTCAGGTTAATAGCAGGTGTTTCTACAAAATAGATAAGCGACAAGACTTTTGTCAGGGACTGTATTATATACACACTGACTCCATATATTATACACACCCTGACTCCATATATTACACACTGACCCCATATATTATATATACACTGACCCCATATGATATATACACACTGACCCCATATGATATATACACACTATTCCCATATATTATATACACACTGACCCCATATATTATATACACACTGATTCCCATGTATATATATATTGACCCCCCTCCATGTATTGTTTATACACATATCCCCACAATGTATTATACATACACTGCCCCCCCATGTATATACACTGACCCCCCCATGTATATACACTGACCCCTTTCATGTATATACACTGACCCCCCATGTATATACACTGCCCCTCCTCGTGTCACCCCGGGTATAAATGATTTATAATAAATCCTACCTGATCTGATTCCTGGTCACTGCTGCTGAGCCTGCCTGTCTCTCCAGCCACCACCAGCATGCCCAGCCCCGCCAGGGTAATACAGTGTTCACACTGTCTCACTCTGTCTGTGTCGCCACCACCAGGCTGGCTCTGGCTGCAGTGCACGCGATGCTCTCCTCACACAGACTGATGAGTCATAACTCCACCCACTAGAGTCAGGCTCAGTCTGAGAGGTGCTCACACAGCAGGTCGGGAGGGGAGGGCTCAGAGCAGGCAGGAGGCGGAGCTAGCAAGCTGCAGCCTGCTGCACACAGTGTGTGCAGTGTGAGTGACAGTGTGACTCAATGCAGAGCACACACAACCGCCGCCATGGAGACGGGAGTCCCGAGACTACAACTCCCATAAATAACAGCGACCGAGCGGCGTCCATCTGTCACGTGACGTCACGGGAGTCTGTCCCACTCCCTGTCTGTCAGTTAAACTTGTAGCAATGGAATGGTGGCGGCACAGTGGCGGCACTGTGTGTCATGAATTCAGTTGGGAAGGCACATGGGGGGGCACACAGCAAAATTGGGGGGTCATGGCCCTAGGAGGCGCCACTGACACCCAAAGAGTAATTTTCTGCACCTGTTTAACAGGTGCATATCATTGCAATTTTTTACAGCAAGGTCAAATCTTGTTTTCATCAAGGGTACCTCTATAGGGTTATGGTGGGAATGCGCCACCGACACCCAAAGAGTAATTTTCTGCACCTGTTTGACAGGTGCATATAATTGCAATTTTTTACAGCAAGGACAATTCTTGCTTTCATCAAGAGCACCTCTATAGGGTTACTGGGGGGAGGTGCTGTGTATGTAATATTCCATGTACATACACAGGCACCACCGACACCCAATGACCAATTTTTCTGCACCTGTGTTGAACCTATAGTACATTCATGTCCTGTCTGTTTGTTTACCTCTTGGTTGTGTCAGCTTAGAGGCTGTTCTCATTCCCACCTGTGGGCTAAGTAATCTTCTCTCAGTGAACTCGACCCCAGACTCCAATTAAGGAAACTCTATTTAAGACCAGGTGCTGCAAATCCTCCTTGCCGATCATTGTTGTGTGTGTTTGTCTTTGTGTGTGGTTGTTCCTGTCGTATGCTCTGAGTCTATTTCCGTTTACCGGCTTTTGGCTTGTTCTGACTATCCCTGCCTGCTTGATACCCTGACCTTTGGCTAGTTCTCTGTTTCTCCTGTCTGCTTGATACCCCAACCTTTGCATGCTCTCCTGTCTGTCCCTGTCTACTTGTGGCCCTGACCTTTGGCTAAGGCCGCTGATTATCCTTGCTGTTCCTGTGCTGCTGCTTCCTCTCTTCCACCTGTAGCCAGCCAAGAGTGAGCTAGGGGACCCCGGGGGCCGCGACCTAGATCCAGTTGCAGCCAAGTCCACCCTCACCACCAGAGGCTCTGGAGAATACCTAATGACACTTAGACTCCGTGCCCTGAGGAAACCGAAGCACTAGCTCCCTGTGTTTCACAGTCAGTGCTCCAGGGGCCCATCTTCCTGTACCAGCCAGAGCTTATTAGCAGCAGTCAGCTATAGGTCCGCAACCTTAGCGGTGCACTTCGCAACCTTAGTGGTGCGCTTCGCACTTCAGCGGTGCGATTAGCACCCCAGCGGCGCGCATCTGTCACCTGACCTCAGGTTTCATGACAGTTTGATCAGCCATGGACCCGGCTGATGTGCTGCTACCTGCAGGTTATCCGCTGCAGGGCATAGTCCACAGACTGGAAAACCAGGAGTCTAATCAGAATCAGACTCAGGTAATGCAATTCCTACAGGATTTGGCATCCCGCTTTGACCAGCTGCAGGACCCCCTAGGACCTCCAGTCCAACAACCTCAACTGCAGCCTGTGGCCGTATTGGTTCCAGCTACACTCACAGCCATTAATCTGTTGCAATTACCTGCTCCATCCCTTTACTCTGGGAACTCTAAAGCCTGCAGGAGGTTTCTCAGCCAGTGCACATTCATTTTGAGCTCCAGCCTCAAAACTTCCCCTTGGATCGGGCTAAAGTGGCCTACATTATCTCTCTCTTGTCCGGCGAGGCTTTAGCCTTGGCTGCCTTTCTGTGGGAGAAGAGTGACCCAGTAGTTTCTAGCCTTTCTAGGTTCTTGAAACTATTCGGAACATCTTTGAGGAACCGGGTCGTGTCTCTTCAACAGCTAGCGCTCTTTTACGCCTCCGCCAAGAGTCTGCTTCTGTGGGCAGTATGCTCTTTATTTTCAAATTCTGACTGCTGAGCTGAACTGGAACAATGAGGCCTTAGTTGCAACCTTTTTACAGGGCCTCTCTGATCGAGTAAAGGATGAATTAACGGGGATAACCCTCCCCACGAATCTGGACGATGTGATCTCTCTGTCTGTCAGATTGACATTTGTTTTCAGGAGAGGACCCTAGAAAGAAGACACCAGCATTCCTTGGTCCCTAGTCAGCCTGAAATCTCCTCTCTGTGATCCGTGGAGCATCCACTGCCAGCTGAGGAACCCATGCAGCTGGGCTGGACCAGGCTATGCGCCAAGGAGGGTGCTAGGCATAGAACTTTGGGCCTGTGTCTCTACTGTGGGGGCAAAGGTAATTTTCGTGATATTTGCTCGCTGCGTCTGGGAAACGCTCGGGTCTAATAGATATGGAAGGTGGAGTATTGAACCCAGAAACCTCATCTTCACGTCTCCTTCTGTCAATGTTCCTTCACATCGGTGCTTCTTTTCATTCGATCCTGGCATCCTGGCATACCTTGATTCTGGAGATGCTGGCAATTTTATTGACTGGATAACGGCTTCTTCCATGAAGCTTACCCTTTCACCTCTCGCCACTCAATTGGTGGTCTCAGCGAACAATGGTACAGTTCTTCCAGGGGGCCCTATCCGCTTCCAGACACTTCTGGTTAAGATGTCAGTAGGCATACTCCACCAGGAGGAGATATCCTTTCTTGTTCTACTTAAGACCTCAACCCCCATCTTATTGGGTCTTCCCTGGTTACAGCTCCATTCTTCACATGTTGACTGGACTTCTGGGCAGATATTGGCTTGGGGATCCTTCTGTTTTTCATCCTGTCTACTCAAGGTGGTCCCAAAGGAGAGACTTCCTGTTGCCACCACATCAGTTTCTACCCATCCCACTGCTTATAGTGATTTAAAGGATGTCTTCTGCAAGAAATCAGGTCCTTTGACTGTGCCATTGACCTTGTTTCAGGAGCGACTCTGCCCAGAGATCGTACTTATCCCCTGTCCATCCCTGAGACCCAGGCAATGTCAAAGTATGTCGCTGAAAACCTAGAGAAAGGGTTCATTTGGAAGTCCTTGTCACCGGGGGGAGCAGGACTCTTTTTTTTTTTTTTTTTTTAAACTTTAGTCTTTATTGAGTTTTACATATTTTCTTTAGCAAGTTAACAAGAATTGTAATGTTACAATATAAACATGTGGTTTGATAGAGTAGTTAATACAAATTGAACATTCTTATGTAGTACATTGAGATAGTGCATACAATCTTAGGCACAAAGAGAGGTATAATACAGCTAATTGGGGTGTTCCCCCCGCCACCCCAGTAGGGAGCAAATTGTGGCGGGGGGAGGTGTGTCCCCAATGTGCTCATAACTAATGATAATATAGTGAGTATAATTAATAGTGGAAGTCTCTAAGGTTTATCCAAGTATTGTGGTGTTTGTGGTATATGGGAGCGTTGGTTAGAAACGTTTTAGTGTTGGTATTTTAGAGTAGTTGATGGGTTGGTCAGGACTCTTTTTTATTGCCAAAAAGAATGGCGCCCTAAGACCTTGCATTGATCATCAAGGTTTAAACATGGTGACAATCAAGAACCCCTTACCCCTAATCTCTGAGCTATTCGACAGGTTGAAAGGCGCCTCCTGTTTTACCAAGTTGGATCTCAGAAGTGCCTACAATCTGATCTGGATAAGGGAGGGTGAAGAATGGAAAACCACATTTTGCCCTTTGGGCTGTGCAATGCCCCAGCTGTATTTCAAAACTTTGTCAATGAGGTCTTCAGGGAGGCTGTATCAATTTGTGGTCATCTATCTGGATGACATTCTAATCTTTTCGGAAAATCTACTTGTCCACAGAAACCATGTCTGGGTTGTACTCCAGTGCCTTAGGTAAAATAACCTGTATGCCAAGCTGGAGAAATGTTCTTTTGAACGCTCTGAGGTCTCGTTTCTGGGATGCTTTGTCTCCAGTTTGGGTCTTCGTATTGATCCCGAAAAGGTCTTGTCTAAAGTTGAGCGGACACCTGGATGTTCGGGTTCATCTGGTTCGGCCGAACTTTGCAGAAAAGTTCGGGTTCTGTACCGAACTTGACCCGAACTTGACCCCGGACCCCGAATACCATTGAAGTCAATGGTGACCCGAACTTTTGGGCACAAAAATGGCTGTAAAAAAGTCCTGGAAAGGGCTAGAGGGCTGCAAAATGAAGCAAAATGGGAGTAAGAGTAGGACAAGTGCCCTGCAAACAAATGTAGATAGGGAAATAACTTAAAATCACATAAAGAAAATAAAAATGGGAGGAGGAGGTGGAGGTGGATGTGGAGTAGGAGCCTAGAGGTTGACTTTGCCATGGCCGTGGCAGTGTAGGTGGAAGTGGTGGTGGAGGAGGAGGAGGAGGAGGTAGCCAACACTGTTTTTTGTTTGTTTGTTTTTTTTTTCTAATTGGGGTAGTCCCCAAAATACTGAGACATATTAAAAAAAAAACAAGTATACCAATGACTGTGTGAGGCCGGTCTAAATGGCTATTCTGCACAAGGTACAGACAAGTATTGTGGGATTCATGCCTGGTTCATTTTAATAAACATTAGCTTGTCCACGTTGGCTGTGCACAGGAGGCTGCGCTTGTCTGTGATAACACCCTCTGCCGTGCTAAACACACGTTCAGACAATACACTGGCTGCAGGGCAGGCCAGCACCTCCGTGTGCACACATATTGTTCCACCATGTTGCTGAAATGCTGCCTCCTGCTAAGGCGTTGTCTATCAGCTGGTGGTGCTGTTTGTTGTGGCGTGCTGCTGACAAAGCTTTTCCACATTTCGGCCATGCTAACCCTGCCTTCTGTGGTGCTGGCGGTGCCACAGCTGCGTTGGTGACCTCTTCCTCCTCCTCTGCCTTCGCCTTGTGCTTCCACTGAGCCCCTGTGTCATTTGGGAATGCCCTCAGCAGCGCGTCTACCAGCGTGCGCTTGTAGTCGCGCATCTTCCGATCACGCTCCAGTGAGGGAATTAAGGACGACACATTGTCCTTGTAACGGGGATCAAGCAGGGTGGCCACCCAGTAATCAACACAAGTTAAAATGTCGGCTGTCATTGAGCAGGCACTGCAGCATGTAGTCGCTCATGTGTGCCAGGCTGCCCAGAGGCAAAGACGAGCTGTCCTCTGTGGGAGGTGTATCATCTGTGTCCTCCGTATCCCCGCAGCCATGCTCCAATGATGCCCACAAGCTGCGTTGGGTGCCAGCCTGCTGTGAACACGGTTCCTCCTCCTCCTCCTTATCATCATCTTCTTCGTCCTCCTCATCCTTCAGAACTGTGCCCTGGCTTGAAATTTTTTTACCTGACCTATGCTGGTGCAGGAACCCAGCCTCCGAGCCACTTGTGAATGACTGGCCTGATAACCGTGGAAATGACCCCTCTTCCTCCTCCTCTTCCTCCTGTGCCACATCCTCTTCCATCATCGCCCGAAGTGTTTTTTCAAGGAGACATAGAAGTGGGATAGTAATGCTGAGAACAGTTTCATCGGCACTGGCCATGTTGGTTATCACGTACCTAATCCGAGGCTGAAGTGCTGAGAGAGGCTTCCCTTGAGGCTGAACGCAGAGTACCCCCTGGATGGGAACACGGAGTACTGAGCACAAAGAAGCACGGGTCACCGGGAGTATAGATGAGGCGTGCAGGTAGGTTAGAGCTGGAGCCACTGGATGTTTCTGGAACAGGTCTGGATGCAGGCTGCCAATCAGGAGTAGAGAGCGGAGAGGTAAGTCCGTAAGCCAGGCCAAAGGTCGTTCACCGGGAATCAGGCAGGTAGAGAAGTTCAATAACAAGCTGAAGGTCAAGCACAGGAGAAATACAGGAGACAGTCCGGGAAGCAAGCCAAGGGTCAACACTGGAGAGATCAGAGAAAGTCCAAGGGCCAAGCCGAGTCACAACAGGAGGAGATCAGGAACACAGGAACACACAGGTCAGGAACTCAGGAGAGCTGAAGACGATCCAGCAACTAAGGAGCATACTGAGCAGTCTTTTATAGTGCCCAAGGGAATCCTATTGGACGTTGCGTACCCGCCTATTGCGTCCGTACGTTCGTCGCTGTGTTCTGATGCGTGCGCGCATGCGCACTTGCGATCTTCTCCCGATCGTCCATAATGGATCGATCGTTCGTGCCGGAACGTGCTGACGTGTATGGGCCGATATGCGTAGCCCATGACAGTGCCCCCCCCCCAAGGGGCAACCTCCGGGTGCCCATCCTAGCCGACTTCTCGGGATGGTCTCTGTGAAAGGCCTGTATTAGCCGTGGGGCGTGTATGTTCCCGGATGGTTCCCAAGAATTATCTCTGTCTCTTATACA
>BLSH010015242.1:326360-345273 GCA_018402905.1 Glandirana rugosa
CTACGAGACACGGTCGTCCAGTGCCGGGAGTGGGTCCGTCACGTTTCTGAGGTCCTACCAATGAAAGTCGACCTCCCAGCATACGTTGTAGAAAGTCATAGGAGTCCAGGGTCGTTGGGACCTAATGGTAGATGGTCATGTCGTTCATGAGGACGTTGAAGACTGGCGAGTCGGTGGTGCAGTCAGTACTACTACTGTCGAGGACTCGGGTCCGGCTGAAGGGCTAGGTACAGCAAGATGGCATTCTTGAAGGCCTTGAATTTCTTGCGATCTCCAGCAAAGCGCTCTGGCGTGGGTACCCTGGGCTCAGGAGCTGTCATCATCATGACTGACGTGGTGGCTGAGCGGTCAGAAGTTGCAGGAGTACTTGCTGTACTGGTAGATGGTAATCCAGGGTTGCTGGGACCTGAGGATACTGAAAGATGTTGCATACGACCCTCCAGCTGAAAGTAACCATCCTGGAGTCTTTGCACTGCCTGGGTGAGGGCCGTGACCTGCTGGCACAGAGCATCCAAAGGAGAGCCATCTCTGTCAGCCTCTGACATGGCTGGATCGTACTATCACGTACCTGATCCGAGGCTGAAGTGCTGAGAGAGGCTTCCCTTGCGGCTGAACGCAGAGTACCCCCTGGATGGGAACACGGAGTACTGAGCGCAAAGAAGCACGGGTCACCAGGAGTATAGATGAGGCGTGCAGGTAGGTTAGAGCTGGAGCCACTGGATGTTTCTGGAACAGGTCTGGATGCAGGCTGCCAATCAGGAGTAGAGAGCGGAGAGGTAAGTCCGTAAGCCAGGCCAAAGGTCGTTCACCGGGAATCAGGCAGGTAGAGAAGTTCAATAACAAGCTGAAGGTCAAGCACAGGAGAAATACAGGAGACAGTCCGGGAAGCAAGCCAAGGGTCAACACTGGAGAGATCAGAGAAAGTCCAAGGGCCAAGCCGAGTCACAACAGGAGGAGATCAGGAGCACAGGAACACACAGGTCAGGAACTCAGGAGAGCTGAAGACGATCCAGCAACTAAGGAGCATACTGAGCAGTCTTTTATAGTGCCCAAGGGAATCCTATTGGACGTTGCGTACCCGCCTATTGCGTCCGTACGTTCGTCGCTGTGTTCTGATGCGTGCGCGCATGCGCACTTGCGATCTTCTCCCGATCGTCCGTAATGGAGCGATCGTTCGTGCCGGAACGTGCTGACGTGTATGGGCCGATATGCGTAGCCCATGACATTGGTGGAGTACTTGAAACAATGCAATATGGTACACAGGTCTCGCATGGAGGCCCACTCGTTGGTGGTGAAGTGGTGCTGTTCCGCAGAGCGACTGACCCGTGCGTGCTACAGCTGAAACTCCACTATTGCCTGCTGCTGCTCGCACAGTCTCTCCAGCATGTGCAAGGTGGAGTTCCACCTTGTGGGCATGTCGCATAGGAGGCGGTGAGCGGGAATGCTGATGTTCCGCTGCAGCGCAGACAGGTGAGCAGCAGCAGGGTGAGAACGTCAAAAGCGCACACAGACGGCCTGCACTTTCTGCAGCAGCTCTGACATATCGGTAGTTTTTTAGAAACTTCTGCACCACCAAATTCAGCACATGTGCCAGGCAAGGGATGTTCATCAAACCGGCTAGGCCCAGAGCTGCTACGAGATTTCGCCAATTATCGTACACCCCAGGCCGGGCTTGAGGCTCAGTGGCAGCAACCACTCATCGGTCTGCTGTTCAATGCCCGTCCACATCTGCTGCACAGTGTGGGGTTTGTCCCCCAAACATATCCGTTTTAAAGCAGCCTGCTGTCGTTTCCCCCTGGATATGCTGAAGTTGGCGGTGAAGGTGTTACGCTGAGCAGATGAGGAGGTTGTAGAGGAGGAGGAGGAAGTGCAGTAGGAGGAGGAGGCAACAGGAGGCAAAGAGAAATGCCCTGCAATCCTCTGTGGCGGAAGGACATGCGCCATGCGGCTAGCCGCCTCAGGCCCACCCGCCACTACATTTGCCCAGTGTGCAGTTAGCGAGATATAGTGTCCCTGCCCATGCTTACTGGTCCACGTATCAGTAGTTATGTGGACCTTGCCACAGATGGCGTTGCGCAGTGCACACTTGATCTCGTCCCCGACTTGTTTGTGCAAGGAAAAGGATGGCTCGCCTGGAAAAGTAGTGGCGGCTGGGAACCACGTATTGTGGGAGACAGCCACCGCCATCAGGTTTTTAAAACTGTCCGTGTCCACCAGACTGAATGACAGCATTTCAAAGGCCAGGAATTTTGAAATGCTGGCATTCAGGGCCAGGTATCGTGGGTAGGGGGGGGGGTACTTCCTCTTTCTCTCCAGTGTTTGGGAGATGGAGAGCTGTAAGCTTCCATGGGACTGTGTGGAAATGCTTGGGGACGGTGGCGGACATGGTGGCGTTGCTGTCACATCGTCTGTTTGCTGGGTGGCAGGTGACACTAGCACTGTATATGAGGAGGAAGAGGCCGAGGCAGCAGCAGAAGAGGAAGCAGGAGGAGGCCGAGACCTTTCTTGGATTTTGAGGTACTTATTCCACTGCAGCTCGTGCTTTGAATTTAGATGCCTGGTCATGCAGGTTGTGCTCAGATTTAGAGGATTTATGCCTCGCTTCAGGCTCTCATTGCACAGCGTGCAAACCACTCGTGTCTTGTCGTCAGCACATTGTCTGAAGAACTGCCACGCCGGGGAATGCCTTTGAGTTGCCTTTGGTGTGCTAGGTCCCTGGGTGCAGTGGGTAGTAGCAGGCATACTGTCTAGGGTACGCTCCCTCCGCTTTTGCAACCTGCTTCCTCTTTTGCTGTGCTGGTGCCTCTGTGCGACCACCACCTCTTCCTCCAAACTGCACATGTCACTCGCATGACCTTCATTCCATGTGGGGTCTAGGACCTCATCATCCTCCTCCACATCATCTTCCACCCACCCTTCACCACTGCCCTCCTTGTCAGTCTGCACACTGTGGAAAGCCGCAGCAGTTGGCACCTGTGTTTCGTCATCATCAGAGATGTGCTGTGCTGGTGTTTCCATGTCCTCATCCTGCAACAGAAGTGGTTGAGCATCGGTGCACTCAATGTCTTCCACTTCTGGGGCAGGGCTATGTGGATGGCCCACAGAAAGCACACCAGGAGAGTCATCAAAAAGCATAAGAGACTGTTGCATACCTTGGGGCTCAGACTGCTTGCCTGATTTACAAGGGGCTGAGGTTAAAGATAGATGGCCATGGGGTTCAGGTGCAAACTCTGAGCTTTCAGGAAGGAACTGGAGGCATTGTCAGCCACCCAATCTACTAGCGCCTGTACTTGTTCTGGCCTCACCATTCGTTGAGCGGCATTCGGGCCTACCATATAACATTGATGGTTCTGTCGGCTACTCGCACCTGAAGAAGGTGTTTCACTTGTGTGTGTAGCTGGCACAAATCGACCACGTCCTCTCCTTGCAAGTTCAGGTTCACTCAACTCTATCCATGATGTTTTCCTATTCCCCATTTTAAACCAAATTGTTTGTATAAATAAAAATATTTTTACTTTTAACAAATTGTTGACTAGTTGCTTTGTGCCTCTAAAAATCCCACCTAGATGGTAAATCCTGTTTTCCATATAATCGGAGATGATGGCACACTGATAGCTTGGTTCACAGAAAAACCACATATATTTCCGTTTTCACATAGGGTTGAAAAAACCCATCCCTCGCCCTTCTTTTTCCTGTGATAAGATAGCTATCATTAAGTCTCTACAATTATTTTATAATACTCTCTAAATTGATATGTTCTGCGACTCTTCACATTTTTGGACGGCACAAAGTTAACCATTTTTATTTTCCCCTTTTCCCTCCCATTTTCTTTCCTTTCCTCCTTTTTTGAGCGGACCGTTCAAGGGCATGGTGTTTTTTGGATAACTGTAATATGTTTACACTGTTTTGTTCTTTAAAGATATTAACTGTGGCAACGTTTTTTCTCTCACATTGATAAGGAAGATCTTTCCCATCTTTGTCCTGAGTAGGGGATTCCTCTATACTATAAGATCATAGTCTGGATTTTTATACACCTTGTTGAAATAATGGCACAATATATGGGTAAGGATTGGGACAACCTGATGTCAGGGGTCCTCAATGACTATGAACTAAAAGAACAATAAAATTCGGACCTAACTTACATATTCTTCAGATTAAAGAAAAGTCTGGAGAAAAAAGTGGCATGTTATTTGCACATAAAATTTTTCAATAATTATATACGTGAAAATATAAACCCTCTGGGACCACGTATACAATTTTTTCCTACACTAGAGGACCTTGACGTCAGGTTTAAAGAAGAATGAGAGAAGTCCCTAAATGCTTGTTCAAAAAGTTTGATGGGTCTCCTTATTGATGAATACAAAACCCGTATGAAAATCTTAGAAAAAGAAATTGAGGAACTTAACACATTACTTCAACCTCTACAGCCACACAGCAACTTTAAAGACTTAGATAAAGATTTAAAGGAACATATTGAAAGATATACCAAACAAACAATTATAGGCAAAGAGAGGAAATTACACAGAGACAAAACAGCTTTTATAGAACATAAGGCCTATAAGTGGTCTAATATACCTAGACCTAAACACCCCAGACCTAATCTAAACATACCTGATGATTCCCAGTCCAACTCCTCTAGAACCTCATCCAATTTTTTTCTTTTCAAGGCACAAAGGGGCATGGACGTTCCCATAATATAAACAAAAGTGGTGATGGTACTTCTACTCAAATCTAAAAAAAAAACCTCTCTGGATTCACAACCTCCAAGCTCTGCTTCTTCTTCGGCACTGGTGGTAGGTGGAGCACAGGGTAACTCGGCACCTCCTCACTACCCTATTTTTCCACTTTCCTCTAAACACACTCAACAGGCTTCTTCTGATTCACAGGCAGATTTTTTAGTCAATCCCCCTTCCTCGGAACCATTAGTGCCCCCCAACCCACTGGTGACTTAACCTCAATTACTCCCTCAATTACACCCTCATCCATTCCTAACACGTTTAATATTGTTAATCTCATTGATCATATTGACATAGAAGAGCTTCTGGCAGAGCAGGAAGAGACACCATCCTCTCCATGTAATTTGGGTGGCAAAAAAGTTAAAAAACCATCTGATCTTTTTCCATCCCTGGGCATCAATCACAGTGTTGCCACCTTTGTCAAGGCAATTAGCGAAGATATCAATAGAATGCCTGCCCATAAAAATTGTGGTAATCTTCCCCCAGATGAAAGGGATGCCATAAAGACACTTTCTGATAACACTGATTTAATAATTAAGATGGCTGACAAGGGCGGCAATATTGTCTTGATGCACAGGGAACAATATACCAACATGTGTGAGAAAATATTGTCTAACAAACTTTGGTAGAAAAAGATTCCCCGGTGCCTTATTGACTTGTTTGAAAAAAACTTTTACAAATTGGTTGATACTGCATTCTTTAAGGGAGCATTAGACAAGGGCCAATGGGAATGTGTCCGCTCACCCTTCCCCCATATACCAACAATCTACGCACTACCCAAACTACACAAAAGCCCCACAAACCCCCCCCGGTCGCCCAATTGTTTCAGGAAATGGCTGCTTAACAGAAAACCTCAGTGTGTTAGTTGATGATTATTTACGTCCGCACGTTGTGAGCTTACCCTCATATGTGCAGGACACAATCCATCTTTTACAAATTTTGGATGATGTGGTGTTGACCTCCACGTCGGTTCTGGTAGCAATTGATGTGGAGGCACTCTACAGTTCAATCCCTCATGATTTAGGCCTGTTATGTATTAAGAGAACCTTGGGCACAAGATCCCAGCATGATTGGAAATTCATCAATTTTATTCTGGAGGCACTTGACTTTATTCTTCACCATAACTTTTTTTGCTTTGCCAATTCCCACTTCCTCCAGGTGCAGGGGGTTGCGCTGGGGACATGTTGTGTCCCGTCATATGTCAACCTGTATCTGGAGGAGTGGGAAAGAACTTTGTTTGACTCTGAAGGGATGGCAAGTTTCACAGAATATGTCATGATGTGTCATCAATATATCGATGACATCTTCATGGTATGGGATGGCCAGGTAGATGTTCTGCGGGACTTCCTTGAACATCTAAACATCAACACCATGAATCTAACATTCACAATGTCCCATGATGCCAACAAGATTTCCTTCCTTGATATTACCATCTGGAAGGACGAGACAGGAAGGGTTGGAACTTCTCAGTTTCTTAAGCCTACTGCAGGCAACAACATTTTGCATGCCTCCAGCTCTCACCTGGCCCCCCTGATAGCTTAAATTCCATATAGTCAATATTTATGGATCAGACGTAACTGCACTGATGAGGAAAGAGCGTCTTTTATTAAGAGGCTACTCAAAAAAATGTTTAAAAAAAGCATATAACCGGGCCTGTAGGAAACAAAGACATAAATTAATTCACTATAAGAAAAAAACATCAAATTTAGATCAAATCTGTTTTATTACTAAATACTCCAACCAGCGCGGAGAGCTGCGAAGAATCTTGTGTAAACATTGGCATCTTCTGACAACTGACCCAGAAGTGACTTCATATATTACCAATCATCCAGCTATCACATTCCGACGAGCTAGATCCCTTAAGGACCAGGTGGTCCATAGGGACTATAACGCCAATCGTGGCGATCCCTGCAAATATTTGGGTGCCTTTACCTGTGGGGGTTTCGGGTACTGTCAATGCATGTACACTGCCCGCAGCCCCACACTACCTAATGGGGTAAGGTTTAGGCCCAAACATTATGCCAACTGCAAAACCAGGGGGTTGGTTTATCTACTTCTATGCAATTGTGGTTGCTTTTATGTAAGCAAAACGATTCAAGAGTTCTGGCAAAGGGCCTATAGACACATTCTCTATATGAAAACAGCCAATCTGGATTTCCCCCTTGGCCGACACGTAGCAAACAAGCATGGTGGTATCTTCCCTAAGGTTATATTTCTTATCCTGGACCGTGTCCATCCCAGCCCCCGTGGGGGGACTGGAATAAAATTTTATTACAATCTGAAACACGATGGATACATTTTCTGCAGGCTACCATGCTTCCAGGTTTAAATGAAACCATTTCTTACAGACCTTTTCTAGACGGCTTTGTGTCAGGCGAGTGGGAACAATAGTCCTATACAGACCATTAGGGATTCCCCACTCTCCTTAGACTTAGTTGTTAGACTTCCTGTTGCCTTCTTTCTTTCTTCTTTTCCTATTCCTGATCCCCCTTTCTTTCCCCCTCCCTTTTCCTTTCCTTCCCCTTGTATGCTTTGGTCTTTGTGCATTTTCGGTCTCTGTTAGGGTCTTTGACTGTTTAATTTGCAAATTGATACACATTCCGTATTTAATGTGAGAAGATTCACTCTAAGTCTTCTAACTGGTTTCCTATTACTATATTCTGTCTCTTTTATGTTGACGTGATACTTTTTTTTTTTGCTGCACAAATGGCAATTGCTGGCACCCCTTCCCCGCTCCCCTTTCTTCCCCTTTTCCTTGTCCCACCGCTCTGTTATCCACCCCACCTGGCGCACCCAAGCCACCTGCCACATGGCTAGGGTGGCTACCCCTCCCTCTTTATGGAGCCTCCATGCTGCCCCCAGAGGCTTTGCTGTGGACCCGTCGGTCCCCAGCATCAGGATCATTTCCATCCTAGTGAGTGTTAGGTCGGGAGCTTGCCCCGACCCCACCCATTTCCTGTTTCTGTTCCAAGAGGAAACGTGCGTCGGCAATTGTGTGACCGGCGGCGTCACTTCCGTTCCACTTGGTTGGGAGCTCCAATCAGGAGGTGCCCAGCGGTGAGGTTGGTGGGCGGATCATGGACGGGGTCATCCGTCTTCCGGCCAATCAAGGGCTGACCTTTCAGCATTTTAAACCCTACGTTTGTCAGCTGATCTTACTGGTGTGCATGGCGTGGATCAAACGGCGGTCTCCATTTCTCCTTCTTAGTTAAGGTAATAGGCGGCTGGTGCACATATTTCATTCACGTAATATTTAGGCATGTATTCTGTACTAATCACTTTACTTTATTTTATGGCGTAGTATTCGAGGATACCCCCGATGTGAAGGAATCTGATCCCCACCATTTTTATGTGGCTGTCTTTGTTGCAGTCCACTGGGAGGTAATATTTCTTTTAAGGGCACTCTTTGACAATAGTTTTGGCGGCTTATACATCTTATGATGATATATCTATTCTATTCTGCTACCATACACTTTTAGAGAATTTTGCCTGGTCTGCCCAGCTGCTTCATAGTTGAGCGATGTATAGCCTGATTCTACCGCCTTCCTTTTGCACGCCAGTCATCACAAACTCTGCACTTGCCTCATGTATCAGATAATCTATTCAAGTAACTCAGAATTTCACTACTATCTTGTTTACATGTATTTACTATATTTTTAAACTATAACCTTTATACTTAGGTTACATTGGCCTTGGGCTCTGGCCCCTTCCTTCCTCCCCTAGGGTGGTACCGGGAGCTTTTGTGGGGGACACAGTGCGGCTTGGGCATGTGGCTCGCGGTCTTGTGTGGCACAGCATGCTTTTACCATTTCAATTTTTAATGGCACTTTACCATTTGGACTTTCACAGCCTTGGCAGGTATTGGGATACTTTAATTAACAGCCTTAAAGCCTAGGGTCACCAGTTATGCTCTGCAGGTTGAAATCTCACATTTTTCTTTTTGTATTTTCAGAAACAAACTTCTGTATGTACAAGTAATTACCTCTGATGAAGGTCACTAGCACCGAAATGCATTAGGTCTTGTGCATGTTAAGTTTATAGTGCTATATATTATATGTATGCTGATGTTCAATATGCATATACAATCATCCATGATGTTTTCCTATTCCCCTTTTTAAACCAAATTGTTTGTATAAATAAAAATATTTTTACTTTTAACAAATTGTTGACTAGTTGCTCTGTGCCTCTAAAAATCCCACCTAGAGGGTAAATCCTGTTTTCCATATAATTGGGGATGATGGCACACTGATAACTTCACAGTAAAAACCACATCTATTTCCATACTAACATAGTATCGGACTGAGGGGTGCAGTCAGTTGGTCAAACGGAGAGGACCAACCAGACCCTTGAACAATACCTGCAGTGCTATTCCTCTTACTCTCAAGATGACTGGGTCTCTCTTCTACCGGTAGCCGAGTTCACCTACAATAACTCTGTCCATTCTGACAGAAAGCAGTCCCCCTTCTGGGCGAACCTTGGCTACCATCCTACCTTTTTACCCGATCTGTTTATGGAAAGCACCATACCTGCTGTTTTGGACATTTCGCAGTTTCTGGAGAAAAACAATAAGCTCCTTCAGGAGACCCTCTCCCAGACTCAGGTCATCAGCAAGAGAAATTTTAATAAGGGTAGACGAGGAGAACTGGAACTACAAGTTGGTCAGTGGGTCTGGCTGTCCACAAAAAACTTGAGACTTTCCTGTCCCTCTAAAAAAATTTTGCCATTAAAAGGAAAATTAACAGAGTAGCTTATGAGCTGGACCTGCCGTCTTCTCTGCACATCCATCCGGTGTTTCATGTAAACCTACTAAAGCCAACAGTCAAGGATCTCTTCCCTGGGTGTAGTACAGTGCCACCAGAACCAGTCTTGGTGGACGGAGAGGAGGAGTTTGAGGTAGAAACCATCCTTGACTGCAGGAAAAGAGGAGGCAGCACCCAATTCCTGGTCAAGTGGAAGGGCTATGGGCCCGAAGAGAGCTCCTGGGAGCCAGAAGAGAATCTACATGCGGAATTATTGATCAGGGCCTTCTGGAGAAGACACCCAGCCAAGAGAGTCCATTTGGGCATCCGGAGGCTGCACCTTGGGGAGGCAATGTAAGGAACCATCCCGGGCCATTGGATCGCCTATGCACAGGCGCACGTAGCGTGTGTGCATGCCCATGCGCGTGCATATGCACCGGCAATGGCGCCAATAGCGGCCATTTAAGCTGACAGCACCAGGAAGCAAGTGCTGTCCATTCTATAGCGTTCCTGTGATCTGTGACCCCCGTGTTTACTCTGAGAGACCTTCCTGTACCTGTGACCCCGTCTTTACTTGGACTTTGTTGCTTTCTGCCTGCCCTGACCCCCGGCCTGTCTACGACTACTCTTTTGCCTGCTCCTTTTGTACCTCTACTGCCCTCACGTTGCTGAGCTTGCTTGCACCCGACTACCCGCCTGCCTGCTCCATCTGTACCACAATGCCAGCCTGTTACCGACCCGGATTGCACCACCATTCTTCTGCTTAGCACAAGCTTCAGTAGACCTTCACATACCACCAAGTGACCCAGTCCAACCCTCGTGCCCCCTTGTGCTCCTGAACTCCCTGTCCCTTCAATGTCTGCTATCAATGCCGTTCCTGATTCAGTAATAGCTGAGACTTGCCTCAAGGAAGCCCTTCCATGCAAGTTATTTCCATTGGGTTTTCACTTGGCGCTCTCAGTTAAAGGGAAAATCTGGAAGGGTAATTTTGTTGATATGCTCTCGCTATTGCCAGCATCTAAGGAATTTTTGGTGAAACTAGAAAAAAAGACAGAATAGAGGACTGAGGAGGAGAGAAGGAGGGCAATACTCAGAACATTTCAAAACTGGCTTCAGGCTTTTTTCATATATGCTGCAGTCATGGGTGAATGTTTCCCAGAGAAGTGTTCAGGCCTATTCCAGCATCTTGCTATCATGGCAGAGGCTTTCCGTCATTTTGGCGGAACAGCTTGGTATACCTATGATGAAAATTTCTGACAAAAATTTTCAGTCCATCCATCTTTACGTTGGGGGTCAAGGATTTGGGACTGTGGCTGAACCTGATGCTGCCACAGAAACCCCTTATTACACAAAGGGCTAGCATTACTCAGAATTCCTTCCACAAAGGCTTCTGTTTTGCCTTCAATGAGGGCCAGTGTCGCTTTTTGTCCAATTGCAGATACAAACATGAGTGTTCATACTGCAATGGGACACAGTCAGCTAGCAAATGTTTCCGCAAGGCCTCTGCTACATCACAGATTCACGATTCAGCTAGCAAGAGCCAAGATGCCAGTGAGGCTAGCAAAAATGCTTCCATGGCTCTATCACTATCCAAATACCAAGATGATGGACCTATTGCATAAAGGTTTTAGCAAAGGCTTTATGGTCCCTTCTTTCAAAGGTATGTGCTGTGTTATAGTAAAGAATTTGCACTCAGTTTCTTTGCACCCCATAATTGTTAGGGATAAAATTGAGAAGGAACTTAGCGAGGATAGAATTTTTCCTCACCTCCTTTTACAAATTTTAGGCTTTCTCCATTAGGTTTAGTGCCAAAAAAGGAACCAGGGGCATTTCGCTTAATCCACCACTTATCTTACCCCCATGATGATGTTTCTGGAATTGAGGCAACAGTATATTACACATCATTCGATGAAGCCCTGGCCTTATTAAGACGTTTTGGGAAGTCACCTTTGTTAGCTTAGGCTGACATTAAGGCTGCTTTCCAGCTTCTACCAGTTCACCCTCTTTGTTTCAATTCTCTGGGCTTCTTCTTTAATGATTTCCTCTACTTTGACAAATGCATGACTATGGGCTTCTCCCTATCCTGCTTTTATTTTGAAGCATTCTCTACCTTTCTTCAATGGGTTTTATCTGAAATTTCTCCAGCTGATGGTTTTCTTCCCTACTTAGCTGATTTCCTTTTCATGGGTCCCCGTGATTCCATCATCTGTTCCACATCTCTCTCTTGTTTCTTTCAATTGTGTGACTCATTCGGGATTCCGCTGATGCAAGAGAAGACAGCATTTCCCACCACAACAATCAAATTCCTAGGAATTACTATTGATTCCTGAATTCAGGCTTCCCTTGAATAAAATAAGTCGGATGAGACTCTTTCATGTCCAGGCAGAAGGCCCTATCTGCCTTTTCTGCAGAGCCGCTGGTGTGCCTCTAATTGGTACTCGAGTTCGAACATCCCTGAGATCTCCCAGAATCTGGTGCTTCTTGAGCTATTCCCAGTAATAGTGGTGATTGTAATCTGGTGTGACACATTTAAAAAGTGGTGCATTCTCTTACACACAGACAACAAGTGTGTGGTATTTGCAATCAAATTGTTTTCCTCAAAATCTGATTTGGAGGTAAAATTTCTCCATTTTCTGATCTTGCACTGTATGAGATTCAGGCCCGGACTGGGACGAAAATAGGCCCGGGCATTTTAGACTGGGCAGCCCGATCAGGGGGGGCAGTAAGGCAGGCGTTCGCACAGGTGGTCGGTGACAGGATATTCTGAGAAACATCCAAGTCCAGCTAAGAGAAATCCCCATATAGCAAAGGAGAGACATCCCCAGTCCAGCATAGAGAAGGTTTTAGACCAGCAAAGAGACAGCCCCAGACCAGCAAAGAGACAGCCTCAGACCAGCAGAGACAGCTCCAGTCAAGCAAAGAGACAGCCCCAGTCCAGCAAAGAGACAGCCTCAGACCTGCAAAGAGACAGCCCTAGACCTGCAAAGAGACAGCCCCAGACTTGCAAAGAGACAGCCCCAGACCTGCAAAGAGACAGCCTTAGACCAGCAAAGAGACAGCCTTAGACCAGCAAAGAGACAGCCTCAGACCTGCAAAGAGACAGCCCCAGACCTGCAAAGAGACAACCCCAGACCAGCAAAGAGACAGCCCCATTACCAGCAAAGAGACAGCCCCATTACCAGCAAAGAGACAGCCTCAGACATGCAAAGAGACAGTATCAGACCAGCAAAGAGACAGCCCCATTACTAGCAAAGCGACAGCCCCAGACTAGCAAAGAGACAGCCCCAGACTAGCAAAGAGCCCCAAACCAGCAAAGAGACAGTCCCATTACCAGAGAAGAGACAGCCCCATTACCAGCAAAGAGACAGTCCCAGACTAGCAAAGAGACAGCCCCAGACCTGCAAAGAAACAGCCCCAGACCTGCAAAGAGACAACCCCAGACCAGCAAAGAGACAGCCCTATTACCAGCAAAGAGACAGACAGCCACATTACCAGCAAAGAGACAGTCCCAGTCCAGCAAAAAGACAGCTCCAGACATCACTTACTTTTTTTGCTGTCCAGGCCCTGGTGTCTGTGGCTGTAGAGACACCTTTGCAACATCAGGCAGAAGGGACTTGTGCATGCAGCTCCTCCCTCTTCATTGTCACCTGACCCCCTTCATTTCAGCCCCTTCCTGAACTGAATAGTCAGTCAGACAGGTGCTGAACTGGTTGCGGTGAGCCTGGAAGAGCGGCGTCGTCTCATGCAGCAGCCCAGCTCCCTTGGGAGTGGGTGGTGGCGACCTGGCCAGAAGGACATACCTGCGGCCCTTTCCGGCGACGGAGAGATGGCTGCAGAGAGGTCAGTGGCAGATTAGAAGGGTGGCGAGTCAGGCCCCAGCCCAGTGGCTGTGGCCCACCGGGCATATGCCCGGTGTGCCGTATGGCCAGTCCGGGCCTGATGATATTTAATATATTTCTGAAAGCAAAGTATATAAATGGTATGGAAAGTAACATAGATCACTATGTGAAGTGTCTGGTTTATTTTTAGTCACATGGTGTAAACACATGCTGAAAACACTCTTTACTCTGGAGGTTACTGGTTCCTGACCCATCCTCACATTTGGAGTGGTGCCATAGCTGGAGGGAGATTTCCCAGGTGCACCCAGGATCAAGTGGCATACCATCCTCACACACTGGTGGTCATACACCATCAAGCCTTGCTGACCCATAGGGCATATGCTCTCCTGGGTCCACAAGTTCTGGTAAACCCCTTCAATGTAGGTGGTGGTGAGTGTGCCTTCACAGGAAACCGTCACTGTAAACCACAGAGGTTTTATCTATGTTTTTTTCTATCTGAACTGTGGAAACAACATTTGCCATCTCACTCATATGAGACTTATGGACAAATTATTGTCCTTATAATTATTACTGTTGCACATGGTTCACGAGTTTTTTGCAAAACCTTTTATATGTTTGCTACAAGGGATGGGCCCCCGGTTCGAGCCAAATGCATATATATACAGTTGTGCTCATAAGTTTCCAGTAGCCTGGAAGAGTTTATTATTTCTTGGCCATTTTTCAGAGAATATGAATAACACAAAAACTTTTCTTTCACTCATGATTAGCGTTTGGCTAAAGCCATTTATTATCAATCAACTGTGTTTACTCTTTTTAAATCATAATGACAACAGAAACTACCCAAATGACCCTGATCAAAAGTTTACATACCCTGGTGATTTTGACCTTATAACATGCACACAAGTTGACACAAAGGGGTTTGAATGGCTATTAAAGGTAACCATCCTCCCCTGTGATATGTTTGCTTGTAATTGGTGTGTGTGTGTGTATAAAAGGTTAGTGAGTTTCTGGATTCCTGACAGACCCTTGCATCTTTCACCCAGTGGTGCACTGACATTTCTGGATTCTGAATCAAGGGGAAAGCAAAAGAATTGTCAAAGGATCTGCGGGAAATGTGGTTGAACTGTATAAAACAGGTAAGGGATATAAAAAGATATCAAAGAAATTGAGAATGCCAATCAGCAGTGTTCAAACTCTAATCAAGAAGTGGAAAATGAGTGGTTCTGTTGAAACTAAACCACGGTCAGGTAGGCCAACTATGCTTCAACCTCCACTGCCAGGAAAATTGTTCAGGATGCAAAGAAAAAACCCACAAATAACTTCAGGACTCTCTGAAAACATGTGGTGTGGCTGTTTCAAGATGCACAATAAGGAGGCACTTGAAGAAAGATGGGCTGTATGGTTGAGTCACAAGAAGAAAGCCATTACTACGCAAATGCCACAAAGTATCCTGCTTACAATACGCCAAACAGCACTGAGACAAGCCTCAAACCTTCTGACACAAAGTAATTTGGAGTTATGAGACCAAAATTGAGCTTTTTTGGGCACAACGATAAATGTTACATTTGGAGAGGAGTGAACAAGGCCTGTGAAACACGAAGGTGCATCACTGATGTTTTGGGGATGTGTGAGCTACAAATGCACAGGGAATTTGGTCAAAATTGATAGCAAGATGAATGCAGTATGTTATCAAAAAATATTGGAGAAACATTTGCATTCATCAGCCAGGAAGTGCGCATGTGACGTATTTGGACATTCCAACATGACAATTATCCAAAACACAAGGCCAAGTCGACCTGTCATTGGGTACAGCAGAATAAAGTGGAGGTTCTGGAGTGGCCATCTCAGTCTCCTGACCTCAATATCATTGAGCCCCTCTGGGGAAATCTCAAACGTGCAGTTCATGCAAGGCAGCCCAAGAATTTCCAGGAACTGGAGGCTTTTTGCCAAGAGGAATGGGCAGCTTTACCATCTGAGGAGATAAAGAACTTCATCCACAAATACCACAAAAGACTTTGAGCTGTCATTGATGTTAAAGAGGGGAAATCCACGGTATTAAGAACTGGGGAATGTAAACTTCTGATCAGGGTCATTTGGGCAGTTTCTGTTGTCATTAGGTATGTAAACTTATGAGCACAACTGTATATATATGCAGTCTAGTATATATATATATATGTATGTATATATATATATATATATATATATATATATATATATATATATATATACACACACACACAGTATATTGAGTGTACACTATATATCAGTGAAATCGGGGGTGTATGGTATATAGTACACTTGACGTGGTGTATTAAAATATATATATAGTCTAGTATATATATGCACACAGTGTTTTGAGTGTACACTATATATCAGTGCATTCCAGGGGGTGTACGGTATATAAAACAATGTAGTGTGTATGCTATATAGTACATTTGATGGGGTGTATTAAAATATATACAGTCTAGTATATATATATATATATATATATATATATATATATATATATATATATATTTATAAAATAAGTCAAGGGATTGCTTCACAAACTTCTTTAATTAAAGAAGAAAAAATAGTTACATAGTTACAAGGTATGCATGGTAACAGTTTCGGGCTATTGTTGCTTACACTCTTTTTCAAAGACCGAATACCTACAAGTGACCATACACCCAATGTGTTATATAGGTCACCTGTACCAATTCAACATTGATTAAATTTGTTAATTATTTAATACAATCAATCTGGAAACAATTATGAACCTTTGAAAACCTTAATAGCACATATAGGGAGTATATAGTGTTTCAAATAGGAACAACATGTCTAACAGGTGTGATTAATCTTCCAATTATTACAGATATAACTAGAAGGAAAATCCGCAAGCCAGGGAAAGTCTGTAAAGAATAAGATAAAGAACACCCATAAACCTCAAGCAATTACAAAAAGATATATATACAAAAACCCCAAAAAAACAAAAAAAATCCGAAAAAATCCTCCTAACAAAAATCAGATATACTCATATGTCGTGGAATACAATGAATTGTCCCAGAACAACTGGTAGGACGATATTATAATTACCGAACAGACCAATATTCAAAACGATATCTGCACGTCTATGGCCATTGTCCACTTATTATAAGAACAAGTACAGGTCGAAATCCCTATTTAACCCTTTAGCTTGGAGAGTGTCCAACCGGTGTATCCAACTCACTTCTCTCTTCCTAAGGTCCTGTTCACGGTCCCCCCCCCCCCCCCGGTCCCATCTGTTTTCAAATATCCCATCAATGACCATAAATCTCAATTGCGTGACTAAATGGCCTTTTTCCTGAAAATGTCTAGCCACTGGCTGATCTAATTTGTCACGTATAGCGTATTTATGTCTCGCTATACGATCTTTGATTTTTTATGTGGTTTCGCCCACATACACCATCCCACATGGGCACTTAATAATGTACACCACATAAGAAGACTGACAAGTGAAGTAGTCTCTTATTGGTATAGTATAACCTCTATGAGCATGTGTGAATTGTTTCCCTTTTATCATACAGGTGCATTGACTGCAGGACAAGCATGGAAATGAACCTGTATTAGGGGGTCCTAAAAACATGATGGGATGGGTGATTTTATTATATTGATCTGATCTGACCCCCCCTGTCATAAATAGTTCTACCAGAAGGTAGAGGGAATTGTTGAAACTCAGGGATAGTGGGGTAATTTCTTTTTAGTATTAACCAATGTTTTTTCAACATATTAAAAATCTGTTTGGAAAACAGATGAAACTGAGACGAAAGGCAGTCTGTGGCTTGTAGTACTACTCTTGTCCTGTTGAAAATGTAAACGTTCCTGTTGTATAATATATGTAGGATATCCACGCTGCCAGAATCTGCCTTCCATCTCATCCAGTCTAGTTTTCTGTTTAACCGGATTAGTAGTAATTTTGGATACTCTTTGGAATTGGCTCCGGGGGATGGATTTAAACACACCCGGGCGGTGAAAACTTGTAAAATGAAGTAACTGATTACGATCAGTCGGCATTCGATATAGGTCAAAATTAGGTGTCTATCTGACACCGTCAGTAATGTATCCAAAAAGGGAACCTGTTTATCTTCATTATACATATTGAATTTTAAACCCAGAATTAAATAGTTCAAATATGTATTGAATATCAGAAATGAGTCTATGTCCCCCACCCATACAGCAAATGCGTCATCTATAAATCTGTACCAGGCTATTCAGTGTTCCATGAATAAACTGCAATCATAGACTAACGCATTTTCAAACATGTCCATAAGTGCATTGGCATATGGAGGGCCACGTTCAAACCCATCACTGCCCAGGTGAGCTGAAGATAGTATGTGTCTTTAAAAATAAAAAAATTGTCCTCCAAAACTATAGTAAGTAAATTTAGTAGAAAAGTGATTTGAGATGAGTTATATTTTTGTGAATGGATCAATAGCCAACGGCACGCTTCAATACCCAATGTATGTGGGATTGCAGTATATAAATTTGCAACATCCCATGTTACTAATATGGCATTAGGTGGTAAATTTAACTTATTTATTTTGTCCAAAAAATCCTGTGTATCCCGTATATATGATTTGGTTTGTATAATTAGAGGGGTGATACATTTATCCAAATATTTGGCTAGGGGCATGGTGACAGAATCAGTACTGGATGCAATTGGACGACGGGGGATTTTTGGGGTCTTTATGAATTTTGGGTAAAACATAAAAAATAGGTGTAATAGGATGTTCTGAAATCAAATATGGACGATTGGACCTGCCCCAGTATCAGGTCCCAATAAGGAAGCTTGGACTATCTCGGAACTCAGGAAACATACAAATTATAGTAAAACAATAGTTTTTATTCAATTACGCAATATAATAAAACATACATGGTACCAATGAATCAAATAAGAATGATTACATACAAAGTATTTTGTTATACATATACTGCACCCCTAAAGTCTAGGAGGAGAATTAGCGATTGGCCCAGGGGTTGGACCCTTTGTTTTGGGATGGAAGGCCAATCATATGTTTCTTTCCCACTTGACGGATCAAGCCGCTTCTTCAGGAGTATAAAGGAAGGAAGTCTAAGAATAATGGGAGTACAGTAAATTTTCTTAGTCATTGCACACAATGAACATATTTAAAAGCCTGGGAAAAGGTCAGATATGGTGAACTTACCCCAATGTCTCAGATCTCCAGACGGGCTGCATTATATGCCCAAGATGGGGCATCTCCCCCCACGGCAAGCATGGGGGGTAAATATGTGCTGTAACTATATATAAAAAATTCAAATGTAAGTAAGGGTCCTTATTGGTCATATTCAAGATAGGTAGGGACCAACATGTAATGTTCAGGATTAAATGTGAAAAATTATAATAGGATGTGTGATGATATTGGAAGAGGAAGTGGGGAGAAAAGGGAAGGGAATGGGAAAGGAAAGGGCAAGAGAGAATCAGAAAAAGCCAAGGGAGAGGAAGACAGAAAGAGAAATAAACCAATAATATGATAGAGGGAGGTGATTGTAGTACCCAGATTACCAGGAAATAAGATATATTTCAATTCAGAAGATAAACATTGCATTGTGGAGCTTAATC
>BLSH010015242.1:373149-386918 GCA_018402905.1 Glandirana rugosa
TTATTTTTGGAAACCCAGATCATACCTAAAATTCCCCTTGGGGTACGGATAAAAAAAAAAATTTCGCACCCCAGGGGGGTTTTAGGTATGGTCTGGGAATAGACTCATGCGTCCGAGAGTCCAGTCTTTTTCCCTCCACTGGCTCGTCGGTGGGGGGAGGACCTGGTATGGTCCGATGTATTCACATTTATTTATGGCGCGATATGGGATTTCACTCAGTCGTCGATCGCGTTGTTTCACTGTTAAAACATTCTCTTACACTCATTTATACGTCGACCAGAGGGGTGTTCGGCCCATCCCTATTTGCTACATTCACTGCATGCACTTTATTACTTTGATATATGCCCTTGATGTGTGTATATATATAAGTGAACCTATCATGTTTTTGTGATTAGGTATTTAATTTAGCGCTGCATATTTACTCACATTCTCTTACAAAATTGTCACTTTGTTGCGCTAGCTGCTGACTCACTTTAGGGTATAGCGCGGTATTTATTTACACTTATGTAGCCTGGTATGGTCCAGGAGGGGGGTGGCTGCTCGGTCACCTCCCTTTTTCTGACCTGAGAGCCTGCGTACTCAGATAAGGGTCTGGTATGGATTTTGGGGGGACCCCACGCTTTAAAAAAAAAAATAGGCATGGGGTTCCCCTTAAAATCCATACTAGACCCAAAGGTTTTTATTCAGCTGTCAGTAGGGAAGCCCATTGACAGCTGATGAGTTATCAGTTGTTAAGGATGCCGTGGCCAGCTTTTACTGTTCCCTGATTGCACAAAGCTTTCAGCGGGGTGAACACCCTGCAAATTTGGGTGTTCCCCGAATGTGGCGAACAGCCAAGATTTGGCTTAAACTCGTGCTAAGGCCAGACCATTCGCCCAACACTAGTATTAATGTACAGTGTCTCACAAAAGTGAGTACACCCCTCACAGTTTCGTAAATATTTTATTCTATCTTTTCATGTGACAACGGTGAAGAAATTACACGTTGCTGCAATGTAAAGTAGTGAGTGTACAGCTTGTATAACATTGTAAATTTGCTGTCTCCTTAAAATAACCCAAATCACAGCCATTAATGTCTAAAACGCTGGCAACAAAAGTGAGTACATCCCTAAGTGAAAATGTCCAAATTGGGCCCAATTAGCCATTTTCCCTCCATGGTGGCATGTGACTCGTTAGTGTTACAAGGTCTCAGGTGTGAATGGGGAGCAGGTGTGTTCAATTTGGTGTTACTGTTCTCACTCTCTCATACTGGTCACTGGAAGTTCAACATGGCACCTCATGGCAAAGAACTCCCTGAGGATCTGAAAAAAAGAATTGCTGCTCTACATAAAGATGGCCTAGGCTATAAGAAAGTTGCCAAGACCCTGAAACTGAGCTGCAGCAAGGTGGCCAAGACCATACAGCAGTTTAACAGGACAGGTTCCACTCAGAACAGACCTCACCATGGTCGATCAAAGAAGTTGAGTGCTCAGCGTCATATCCAGAGATTGTCTTTGGGAAATAAACGTATGATTGCAGCGAGCATTGCTGCAGAGGCTGAAGAGGTGTGGGGTCAGCCTGTCAGTGCTCAGTTCATACGCCACACACAGAGGGTTGTTATAAATTACCTTTAGTGTTCAGCTGCTAACGTTTTTGAAGGGGCTGCGCTGTTTGATACTTAGTTGCAATACGCCGCACACTGCATCAAATTGGTCTGCATTGCTGTTGTCCCAGAAGGAAGCCTCTTCTAAAGATGATGCACAAGAAAGCCTGCAAACAGTTTGCTGAAGACAAGCAGACTAAGGACATGGATTACTGGAACCATGTCCTGTGGTCTGATGAGACCAAGATAAACTTATTTTGTTCAGATGGTGTCAAGCCTGTGTGGCAGCAATCAGGTGAGGAGTACAAAGACAAGTGTGGCTTGACTACAGTCAAGCATGGTGGTGGGAGTGTCATGGTCTGGGGCTGCATGAGTGCTCCCGGCACTGGGGAGCTACAGTTCATTGAGGGAACCATGAATGCCAACATGTACTGTGATATACTAAAGCAGAGCATGATCCCCTCCCTTTGGAGAATGGGCCGAAGGGCAGTATTCCAACATGATAACGACCCCAAACCCACCTCCAAGATGGCCACTGCCTTACTTAAGAACCTGAGTGTAAAGGTCATGGACTGGCCAAGCATGTCTCCAAACCTAAACCCTAATGAGCATCTGTGGGACATCCTCAAACATAAGGTGGAGGAGCGCAAGGTCTCTAACATCCTTCAGCTCCAAAAATAATGGTGGCCACACAAAATATTGACATTTTGGGCCCAATGTGGACAATTTCACTTAGGGGTGTACTCACTTTTGTTGCCAGCTGTTTAGACATTAATGGGTGTGTGTTGAGTTATTTTGAGGGGACAGCACATTTACCCTGTTATACAAGCTGTACACTCCCTACTTTACATTGCAGCAAAGTGTAATTTCTTCAGTGTTGTCACATGAAAAGAAAAAAATATAATGAAATATTTACAAAAATGTGAGGGGTGTACTCACTTTTGTGAGATACTGTATATATATGCAGGTGTGAAAATTTCTGTAAATTAAGAATGTTTTCAGATATAGAACTGCTAATAGTTTATTTTTTATTTAATTAACAAAATGGAAAGTAAATGCATAGAAGAGAAATCCAAATCTAGGGATTTGGCAGCAGGTTGTTCCAAACATCTTGGAGAGCTAACCAAATTCTATAGATGTAGGCTGTAGACTTCCACAAAGCCTTCTGTCTCTTCATGTAATCCCAGAAAGACTCAATGCTGTTGAGATCAGGGCTCTGTGGGGGCCATACCATCACTTCCAGGACTTCATTGTTCTTCTTTACACTGAAAATAGTTCCTATGTGAACAAACTGCCTTTTGCTACATCCAAATATTTAAAATGTTGACTTATCAGTTCAGAGCACTTGCTGCCATTTGTCTGCACCCCAGTTGCTATATTATCAAGCACAGTTGAGCCACCTTGCCTTGTTTCCATGTCCCATGCATGTAAACATAGGAACTGAGGTGCAGAATAATGTCAGCAGGTGCTCTGAACTGATGAGCCAGAATTGGAACTATTTGGATTTAGCAGGAGACAGTTTGTTCACGTAGGGCTGGAGAGCAGCACAATAATGAATGTCTGCAGGCAACAGTGAAACATGGTGGAGGTTCCTTGCAAGTTTGGGGCTGCATTTCTGCAAATTGAGTTGGAGATTTGGTCAGGATCAATGGTGTTCTCAATGCTGAGAAATACAGGTAGATACTGATCGATCATGCAATACCATCAGGAAGGTGTGTGATTGGCTCCAAATGTGTTCTGCAGGACAACAACCCCAAACATGCAGCGAATGTCATTAAGAGTTATCCTCCATGTAAAGGACAACAGGGAGTCCTGGATGTGATGGTTTAGCTCCCACAGAGTCCTGATCTCAACATCATAAAGTCTATCTGGGATTACATAAAGAGACATAAGGATTTGAGGCAGCCTACATCCATAGAAGATCTATGGTTAGTTCTCCAAGATGTTTGGAACAACCTACCTGCTGAGTTACTTTAAAAACTAGAGCAAGTTTACCTAGAAGGATTGAAGAACTGAATGCAAAGGGTGATCACACCAAATATTGATCTGATCTGATTTGGATTTCTCGTTCATTTACTTTCCATTTTGTTAATTGATAAAAATAAACTATTAAAACGTCTATTTGTAAAACATTCTTAATTTATCACATTTTTTTTACATATGCCTAAACCTTTTGCACAATACTGTAGATGCTTATTTTCATTTATTTTAATGGCTTGTTTTAATTTTTTAATTCAGGTGGCAGTTCTCCTCAACCCCAGTGATCAGCATGCTACCTCCTCAGTGTCACCTGGTGCACCTCTGCTTGTCCTTGCGTAGCCCTGCTCATTGGCACCCAGTTGGGGATGAGTGGGTGTCTTTGCTTTGGGATGGTTCTGTAGCCTTTGGTTAGTCCTGTGTAGTCCAGGTCCCATCCTCAGTCCCTTTGTTGGGGTTTGCCTGCTTTCCTCCTAAATGTGGGTGTTTAGGCTTACACTTTTCCTTATCTCTAGTGTTGAGCGAACCCGGACTGTAGCGTTCGGGTCCGTACAGAACTTTGGGGTGTCCGGGACCCAGACCCAAATACGGACGTTTCAAAAAATGTTCGGGTTCTGGGTTCTGGTAGTTGATCACGCATGTTGAATAGCTGCAGGGCGTTTTACTGGTTTGCCCTTAGAAGCCATCACAGCCATGCCTACTAATGGCATGGCTGTGATTGGCCAGTGCATCATGTGACCCAGCCTCTATATGAGGCTGGAGTCACAGTGCTGCATGTCACATGCTCTTGGGTTAATGTAGGGAGAGGATGGTGCCGGCGTTTTTGTGATGGACAGATTGCAGATATTTTAACATCTGATCCTGCATCCTGAGATTACTACTACTGTTGCTCTGAGGGACAGATTGCAGAAATTTGAGATTTCACATACTGCTGCTTTGAGTGACAGATTGCAGATCAAACTCTGCATAAAACAACGATCAGATTGTGGGAGTAATTTGAGATTTTGCATACTGCTGCTTTGAGCGACAGATTGCAGATCAAACCCTTCATAACATAACGATCGTTACAATTGTACACAACGATCAGATTGTGGGAGTAATTTGAGATTTCACATACTGCTGCTTTGAGCGATCTGACTGCACTAGGTAGAAGCTTCTGCTTAGAGGGACAGATTATTGTTCAAAAATCATCTCCTAGTTCTAAAGGGAGAGGTTCTAGCTGCAGCTGTAAGTGAAACATTATTGTTCAAAAATCATCTCCTAGTTTATTTGATTTTAATTTATTTTCCCTATCCCCATTATTTTGTAGGGCACTTGCCCTACTCTTACCCCCATTTCACTTCCTTTTGCAGCCCTCTAGCACTTGCCAGGACTTTGTTACAGCCATTTTTGTGTCTAAAAGTTCAGGTCCCCATTGACTTCAATGAGTCCGGGATAACGTTCGGGCAACGTTCGGTGCCGAACCCGGACTTTTTCCCAAAGTTCGTTCGGACCCGCAGAACCCGAACGTCCAGGTGTTCGTTCAACTCTACTTATCTCGCCTCTGGGGCTTCCCTGCAGTTGTTAGGTGCCTATTGCACCAGCACCACCCCCCTTATATGTATCCTTTTAACTCTTGCCATTACCACACAGGTGTTCTATATAATACTATTAGTGGCTTTATTTGCCTTTTTTTTTTATTTGTATGCTTCTATGTAACAAGATTTTTAACTTTTAATTTACAACACAATTACTTGTTTTATAGGTTACGTGTATGCACATTATCGATGCATAAAAAGTACCACACATTTGGTTGTCAGACATGGTGGTTGCAGTGCAAGATACTAATCTTCTGGAATTTTCATGATCTATAGTCTGTTCACAGAGAATTGTGTGAAACACAAATCAATAACCCAGGCACCAGTGGCTTAAAAACACCTTTTCACAGCTGAGTAAGAGTCATCCTTTACAAAAGTGATAAGCAAGGTGAATCTTTAAACATAAACGGTGCATGGGCTACAACACTTGAAAAATATTTCAGACTCTATCGCTGTAACCTAAGAACACAAATTCAGAACTGTAGTCGGCACAGGAGCATAATGAATGATTGTAATGTGGAAAAATGTTGCTTGAACTACAGAATGTGGATTTCTACTGCTAAATGCAGATGAGGACAGAGTTTGGCATACATAATACAAATTCATGGATCCATCCTTTACAAGCAAGCGGTGGTGTAATAGTGCTGGATTTTTTTGGAACACATTGGTCCTTAAATAACATTATAATGGGGCGGCACAGTGGTGTAGTGGATAGCACTCTCATCTGTCAGCAAAAGGCTTGCTGGTTTGAATTCCAACCACGACACTACCTGCCTAGAGTTTGCATGTTCTCCCTGTGCCTGGGTGGGTTTCCTCCCACACTCCAAAGACATGCTGGTAGGTAAATTAGATCCTGTCTAAATTGGCCCTAGTAAATGTATGAATGTGAGTTAGGGACCTTAGATTGTAAGCTCCTTGAGAGTAGGGACTGATGGGAATGTACAATATATATGTAAAGCGCTGTGTAAAATGACAGCGCTATATAAGTACCTGAAATAAAAAATAAATAAAATAATGATCCTTGAGCCTAGGTTCACACATATGTCATGCGGGAACGGGCGTGATTCCAGGGGCGGTTTGCAGCATTGCATCTCTCCCATAGGCAGTTCACACTGTCTTCTGTGAACCGCTGTGGTGTCAATAGAATGGTAATGACACCCATAGATCGTAGTGCGAACTGTGGATTTGTACAGGAATTGGATTGCATGGGTGAGAAAAACAAGTCCCTGCACTTTTTTCTGTGCAAATCCAATGTGAGTCCAGCCATACAACTGTATGGCTGAACTTGCATTGCTCAGACATTGCATGTGATCAGCACCTATGATGCGGGTGCGAATCACATGCGTTGTCTGAGATCGAACTAATGTGAACCCGAGCTGAATGCCGTATCTTTGTTGTTGACTACATGCATCCCTTTATGTACACAAATAAAATGGACAATAATTGCATGTTGCACATATGCAAATGCAGTGCCTTGAAGAAGTATTCATACTTGAAATTTTCCACATTTTGTCATGTTACAACTAAAAATGTAAATGTATTTTTTGGGGAGTTTATGTGATAGACCAACACAAATTGGCACATAATTCTGAAGTGAAAAGGAAACGATAAATGGTTTTCAAATTTTTTTACAAATAAATATGTGACAAATGTGGTATGCATTTGTATTCTGCCCCCCTGAGTCAATACTTTGTAGAACCACCTTTCACTACAATTACAGCTGCAAGTCTTGGGTATGTCTCTACCAGCTTTCCACATCTAGAGAGTGACATTTTTGCCCATTCCTCTTTGCAAAATAGCTCAAGTTCTGTCAGATTGGATGGAGAGCATCTGTGAACACAAATTTTCAAGTTTTACCACAGATTCTCAATTGGATTTAGGTCTGGATTTTGACTGGACCGTTCTGACACATGAATATGCTTTGATCTAAACCATTCCATTGTAGCTCTGGCTGTATGTTTAGGGTTGTTGTCCTACTGGAAGGTGAACCTCCGCCCCAGTCTCAAGTCTTTTGCAGACTCTAACAGGTTTTCTTCTAAGATTGCACTGTATTTGGCTCCATCCATCTTCCCATCAACTCTGACCAGCTTACCTGTCCCTTCTGAAGAAAAGCATCCCCACAACATGATGCTGTCACCACCATGTTTCACAGTGGGGATGGTGTGTTCAAGGTGATGTGGAGTGTTAGTTTTCTGACACAAACAGCAGTTTGCTTCTAGGTCGAAAAGTTCAATTTTGTTCTCATCTGACCAGAGCAACTTCTTCCACGTGTTTGCTGTGTCCCCCACATGGCTTCTTGTAAATTGAGACTTCTTATGGCTTTCTTTCAACAATGGTTTTCTTCTTGTCACTCTTCCATAAAGACCTGATTTTTGGAGTGCACGACTAATAGTTGTCCTGTGGACAAATTCTCCTACCTGAACTGTGTGTCATGTACCGGGTTAGGAGAGGCTGAGATGATGAGAGGGCTCCCCTTGCAGCTAAGTGCACGACACCCCTGAAGTTGGTGACAGAAGTTGTAATGCCCAAAGATGCACGGGTTGCCTGCAGATGGAGCTTGGAAGTAGTTCCAGGTGTAGAAGTACTCTGGATGCACAGCAGGTGGACCCGAAGCTGATCTGGAGGGGCAAACGGATGACTGTGGTAGCATCAGGCAAGGTGCAGCGTCAAAAGCCAAGCCGAGGGTCAAACACATAAGGCAGTCCAAATAGAGCAGGAGAAGTCCGTGGAGCAAGCCGGGATCAGAGCCAGGAGAGAAGTCAGAGCAGGTCAAGCTGGGGAGGGAACAAGTAATCAAGAGGGAAGCTGGGTCAGTAACAAGTAATCAAGCACAGGAACACAGCTCTCATGAACACAGGGTACTGAGCTGAAGATAATCCAGCGATTAGTGACAGTCACTGGTGTCCTTTCATAGGCCAGTTCTTGCTGGTAATTGATGCGCATTGCGCGCATTGCGGACGAACATTCGTACGTTTTACGAACGATCGTTTATCAACGGAGGCTGTTTGCTACGTCGCCTGCGCGGGATTGCATGGTCCTCTTGGATACTGGAAACTTTGCCAGTTCTTCCATGAGCTCTTCCCTGACACTGTGGATCTCTGCAGCTCCTCCAGAGTTACCATTGGCCTCTTGGCTGCTTCTCTGATTAATGCTCTCCTTGCCCGGCCTGTCAATTTAGATGGATGGCCATGTCTTGGCAGGTTTGCAGTTGGGCCATACTCTTTCCATTTTTGGATAATGAATTGAACTGTGCTCCATGAGATGTTCAAAGCTTGGGATATTTTTTATAGCCTAACCCTGCTTTAAACTTCTCCACAACTTTATTCCTGACCTGTCTGGTGTGTTCCTTGGCCTTCATGATGCTGTTTTTTCACTAAGGTTCTCTAAGGAACCTCTGAGGGCTTTGCAGCACAGCTGTATTTATACTTAGATTAAATTAATGACTTCTGAAGGCAATTGGTTCCAATAGATTGTAGTTAGGGGTATCAGAGTAAAGGGGGCTGAATACAAATGCACACCACACTTTTCAGATATTTATTTGTAAAAAAAATTGAAAACCATTTATCATTTTCCTTCCACTTCACAATTATGTGCCACTTTGTGTTGGTCTATCACATAAAATCCCAATAAAATACAATTACTTTTTTGGTTGTAACATGACAAAATGTGGAAAATTTCAAGGCGTATGAATACTTTTTCAAGGCACTGTAGTTCTATGAGCCAAATAGAGATTTTTTTCTCAGATAAACCCTTTAGGGGATGGCAAGTTCATCCTGTCTTATAGGCATTAGGCATACACACTGAGATGCATAATCTGCATCTCAGCAGCATAATCAATAACCATAGTTAGTAAGCATGTGTTAGTTCCAGTAAACAGTACTTGGTGTAGGGAAGTTTGTTGTTCAATTGCCCCTTAATTAAAGAAAGAAAAGTGTATGTAAAGCAAGATTTTTATGTTTTTGGTTTTGATTAAAGTAGGTACTTATACATGCGTGGCCTCAATGAGGTGTGGATAGAAGCTCACTCCTACTGTAAGAAGTCACACATCCATATTGCAGAGGCTGCCTGTATATGACTATGGAGGGTTTTAAGCAGTGCATGAGGGTTAACAAACAAACAATAACAAGCATTTGAGTGATGCAAAAGTGTACATCATTGTATAGAGATATTCAGATATGTATAATAGTTTAGTAAAATAACTGAAAGAAGGTGACATGATTTAATACTTAGTTATGCTGTATCACATTGCCTGTCATCAGAAGAAGATAATATACTAGAAAGTCAACTTTTCTATCTAGTTTATAAATCTGCTCTTCAAAAATGATGTAGTCATTGTAAGCATTTTGCTTCACAGAGCATAAAGAATTTTAATGAAAGTGATCATGACAGCCAGCAAGAACTTACTCGATGTATCATACAGTATGACTGAATCACACAGGTTTACAGAAATGTCATGGATTTTTCTAATCCATACCTTTCAGGAAACACTAGATTACAATAATGTTTTTGTTTCATGCTTTCCACTTTCAGAGAGGTTTTATTATAATAGGGTTTAAAATACTCGTAAGCATTAGATACATTGATATTTAGGTCATAAATAATAGTAAATGATGTAACTGATTTAACATAAGTGATATAACTGATTTTAGCTATGTAGAGTTTATTCATAATTAATAACACATTCTTACAAATAGTAGAGATTCTTATTATTGAACATAAATTCTTTACAATATTTTATAAACTGATTGTTTACCAATTGTTTCTTGGATTTACAGAAAAAGAACTTCTTCAAGCATGGTTGTGCTGAATTGCATCTTAATATTGGTAAGAATTCACAGTGGCTCCTGACAGTGAACCAGCCCAAAGTTTTGGAAGTCTCCTACTCTCCAACATGATTTTCTACATCCAAAACTCTGATGTCACCCACTCTTTCAGCAATGCTGAACTCTTCTATGATGAACAGTGGGGACCCAGGAAAATAAAATATAATATACGGTATGGCACAAAAATGGGGTTACACAACAGAGTAGAAACAGAAAGTTTCACCAGATAATGTCAATATTCCCCTTATACCTGTTCCTGGAAAAGGCTCGGCAGTGGCAGATGCTGCAGAAACAACCAGCTGGAGACTGGAAACATCACAGGTCAATGTACATATTTTCCAGCTCACCATGGACCACCAAATGTTGTCCAAGAAGTTTTATTGAAGAATGATCACATCGCAAAGGATAGCGTGCAACAGTGGCGACTGGTTTTCAGGGGGGGCTGCAAAACTAACATCATCCACCCCTCCCCCCGACAGACGGGAGAGCGGTGGTTTCCGCAAGCAACCCCCCGTGGGAGACGAACGGCAGATGGGAAGGCGGCGATCGCACATCAATGACCCCCTGGGTGTCAGACAGATGAGAAGGCGGCGACGGAGACTAACCTTAACATAGGAAGCAGGGGTAATGAAGAGCCGGATCATTCTCCTCTCCTTTGTCCTCAGGGCTAAACAGGAAGTGTGTCTTGAGACACGATTAGCCAGTGTATCCTGAGACACGATTCTGAGTCCTAAGACTCCCTGGCCAATAGGGTCTCAGGAGCTGCTTCCTGATTGGTTGGGAGGAGAATCAAGAAGACAATAGCAAATATTAATTTGCTATTGTCACACAAGTGGGTGGGCTCGGGGCGCAACCCACTTTTTTTAAGCCAATTAGAGCCTCAGGCTCTAATCATGTGCTTCAAAAATAAAACTCCATTGGAATCCATGCATCCCTGAATGTAGATTAGGCGCATGGATTAGGATGGCAGTGCCCCTGCACCCTATATGGACAGGCCCCCACTGAAGTGCAATGTTTCTGAGGCATGCAGAACCCCTTCCTCAGGAACATGCCTGACGAAGGGGTCATGCGTGGCTTAGAAACTTTGCACTCTATCCTTTGCGATGCAATCATTCTTCAATAAATCTTCTTAGATGAAATTTGATGATCTGTGGTGTGCTGGAAAATATGTTACAGTGCCTTTAAAATGTATTCATACCCCTTGAAATTTTCCGCATTTTGTCATGTTACAACCAAAAACGTAAATGTATGTTATTGGGATAATTGTGAAGTGGAAGGAAAATGATAAATGGTTTTCAAATTTTTTTACAAATAAATATCTGAAAAGTGTGGCATGCATTTGTATTCAGCACCCTTTACTCTGATACCCCTAACTAAAATCTAGTGGAACAAATTGCCTTCAGAAATCACCTAATTAGTAAATAAAGTCCACCTGTGTGCAATTTAATCTCAGTATAGTATAAATACAGGTGTTCTGTGAAGCCCTCAGAGGTTCATTAAAGAACCTTAGTGAACAAACAGCATCATGAAGGCCAAGGAACACACCAGACAGGTCAGGGATAAAGTTGTGAGGAAGTTTAAAGCAGGGTTAGGTTATAAAAAATATCCCAAGCTTTGAACATCTCATGGAGCACTGTTCAATTCATCATACAAAAATAGAAAGAGTATGGCCCAACTGCAAACCTACCAAGACATAGCCATCCATCTAAATTGACAAGGAGAGCATTAATCAGAGAAGCAGCCAAGAGGCCAATGGTAACTCTGGAGGAGCTGCAGAGATCAGCTCAGGTGGGAGAATTTGTCCACAGGACAACTATTAGTTGTGCACTCCACAAATCTGGCCTTTATGAAGAGTGTGAAGAAGAAAGCCATTGTAGAAAGAATGCCATAAGAAGTCCCAATTGCAGTTTACAAGAAGCCATGTGGGGGACACAGCAAACATGTGGAAAAAGGTGCTCTGGTCAGATGAGAACAAAATTGAACTTTTCGACCTAAAAGCAAACCGCTGTTTGTGTCAGAAAACTAACACTGCACATCACCTTGAACACACCATCCCCACTGTGAAACATGGTGGTGACAGCATCATGTTGTGGGGATGCTTTTCTTCAGAAGGGACAGGGAAGCTTGTCAGAGTTGATGGGAAGATGGATGGAGCCAAATACAGGGCAATCTTAGAAAAAAGACTGTTAGAGTCTGCAAAAGACTTGAGACTGATGCTGAGGTTCACCTTCCAGCAAGACAATGGCCCTAAACATACAGCCAGAGCTACAATGGAATGGTTTAGAGCAAAGCATATTCGTGTGTCAGAATGGCCCAGTCAAATTCCAGACGTAAATCCAATTGAGAATTTGTGGCAAGACTTGAAAATTGCTGTTTTATAGATGCTCTCCATCCAATCTGACAGAGCTTGAGCTATTTTGCAATATGAATGGGCAAAAATGTCACTCTCTAGATGTGCAAAGCTAGTAGAGACATACCCAAAAAGACTTGCAGCTGTAATTGCAGCAAAGTATTGACTCAGGGAGCAGAATACAAATGCATGCCTCATTTTCCACATATTTATTTGTAAAAATTTTTTAAAAACCATTTATCATTTCCCTTTACTTCACATTTATGTGCCACTTTGTGTTAGTCTATCACATACAGTCTCAATAAAATACATTTACGTTTTTGGTTGTAACATGACAAAATGTAGAACATGTCAAGGGGTATGAATACTTTTTCAAGGCACTGCACATTGACCCAAGGAAGTTTCACCAGGGACAAAAACAAGATAGACTAGAATTAAAAAGATCCTCTGACAGGAATGTGAAAAATATGACAGGTGAGGCTGATAGGACTCCTCAAGAAAGTGATTTTTGTTTTATTCAGAATGAAAGTATATAATTGATTGCATGGACCTATTGTACTTTAATGACTCCACAATACATTGGCTCTAGTCTAAAGATTTAAAAGAGATGCCTTCAAGCTACGCATTTGTTTGAGGTACAAACTTTTGAAACTGTGCTAGCACATGGAAAGAAAAGTATGATTGAATGATTGATTAATCAGTCGATTTACTAATGTATATGGGCTACTCTACTCTGCACATTCCTCTTATGCCTCGTACACACGGGACGACGATCGTGTTCAACACGTCGTACTCACGACCGTTGCATGCAGAATCGATCGTCTGTGGTGGCGCTTTCAACAGTTGAACATACGACGGTCGTTCGTGGGAGTTGTATGTGCAGACCAGAAAATTTGGTCGTGTCAACAAGCTCGCATACGACCGTTGAGTCGTGTGTAGAGCAGCTGTGTTCAACAAAGTTGTATTGTGCTAAACACGCATGCGCCAAGTCCGGAACGGGCGGAAGTGTCCGTTCGTGTACAACTAGCCTTCAGTTTCACAGTTGCAGATTCTATTTGATTTTGCCAATTCCATTCAAATAGTGAAATGCGGCGCACATTAGCATCTTTTTCAATGGGATAATAACGAAGATGCACCTTACACTTTGACTTCCGATCAACATGTGCTTGCCTGTGAAGGCGGGCAAGGCCTGAACCGCGTACGCACAAATCGTGTTATGTTGAAACAACTTGTGTCGACGAGATGTGTGCTGAGTTGCCAGCATACGCTCGAACAACTGTGCTGGTTTAAAAGACCAGACGTGTATGTTGAGGGTGCTTGCTGGCAGCATACAAGTTGACAACTTTCGCGGTGGTGTCTGCTAGCTAAGACGTACGTTGCCAGCACTCATGCTGCACAACTTGTGCTAGCAGCAGGGCACACATGCTCCGTATTCTCCTTACACGTCTCATCTCATCGGGT
>BLSH010015242.1:393008-413520 GCA_018402905.1 Glandirana rugosa
TAGGGGGACACCAATGCCAGGAGGTGGCTAAAGCAGGGGTCCGTCATCCGGAGATAATTCCTGAAATCATCAGGATTATTCTCCTGGAGCTCCCTTACCAAAGCCATATGACCAAATTGATCACGGTTCAGCAACCAATTCTTGGTCCAGCAACTCCTCTCTCTCCTTCTCCTACGTTGGTTTCGGGTCCAAGCCAGAACTCCTAGGCCAACAGCAGCGAGATTTCTCTCTCGAGAAGGCAACATCGTTGACGAACGAGCGTCCAGAAACGAGCCAAAGAACGATCCAAAAAGAACGATCTGAAGAACGATCTGAAAGTCGCGAATCAACACACACCAAACTTCAACTAACACGAGATTAGATGAAGGAGCCCAAAGGGTGGCGCAACGATACCAGCACTTCCTCTTTATACGCGCGTTCGCGTCATCACGTTCGACCGGTCGTACGTTGCACATACGACCATCGTGTGCATGTCAGTAGGCTACATACGGTCGTCAACGTACGATTCAACACAGTCGTACGCGCGATCGTCGTCCCGTGTGTACGAGCTATTAGTCTTACTTAATTGGCTAATATGGACAATATTATTCTGTTAGAGCAAAGCACAGAGTGCCAATTCTAAGGAATTTGTCAGTTACAGTAATAGCACATATCAGGCATTCTTTTACATAAACAACCAAGTATTATTTTTTTTATACATGCATTTAATAACTTCTTAAAAATGTGATTAAGTGGCCCCTTAAAATTAGATAATCGTATAAATATGGATCAGTAAAGTGTTAACCTCCAATATAAAAAATTCATACAAGATATTGAAAATAACCAATTGCCTACATATGTCAAACACTGTTAAATAATGTCCAATTAATACGTTATAAGGCCGGGTTCACATATGTGCAGCCACAGGTTCATGCCTGGTGCATGTCTGTTCACTGGTTCAGGTGCGATTCAGATCCTAATTTTTGCATGAATTCGCACCTGAACTAGACCCAAACATGCAGGATTTTTTTTGCAATCTGCTCCGCGGTCATCCCAGACCTGTGTGAACCAACTCCATTGAGAAGCCCGCATCCAATTTGCATGTATGTGAACAAAGTATGAATGTCTGCAAAGTTCATATTAATTTTAAAAGGTTAGTCTGCCATTTTTATATGCGGTATATAAAGCCAGCTGCTTGAAGTAAGTGTCTTGCTATAGGGAAAAGTTCAAAATATTTTCCTAATAAAAAGAAGTTGTGGGAACTTGGGAACTTTTCATGTAGCCTGCGTACCCACTCTTCAGCCTCATTTTAGTTTCCAAGCAATGGGTTCAGTCTTGATCAGTCTTGGCCTATCCACTCTTAGCCTGTTATAATGTTTATTATCAAATATCAAATTAACAATCACAACACTGAAATTATAGTGCTAGAATGTGTGCTCTCCCGAAGCACACATTCTAGTGCAATAATCATTCTTTGTTAGAATCATTAAAATGGTTCAAAAGTATAAATGTTTTCTACTTTAACCACTTGATTTCCATATGGTTTCACCCCTTCATGACCAGGCCATTTTTTTGCTATTCAGCATTGTGCTACTTTAATTTGTGAGGTCATGCAACACTGTACACAAATGAAATTTATATCATTTTTTTACACAAATATAGCTTTCATTTGGTGGTATTTGATCACCACATGGTTTATTTTTTGCTATATAAATGAAACATAATGAAAATTTAGAAAAAAAGACAGGTTTTTCTTAGTTTAGTTTACAGCATTTTGCAAACAAGTAATCTTTCTTCATAAATTTAGGCCAAAATGTAGGCCGCACCGTTACCTTCGATAGCTCAGCTGGTAGAGCGGAGGACTGTAGAGACAAAATGTAGGCCGCTACATTTTCTTTTGGTGAAAATAACTCAAATCAATGTATATTATTTAGTCTGTGTGCAAGTTATAGAGTCTACAAACTATGGTAAATTTATACAATATATATATATATATATATATATATATATATATTTATATATATATATATGACAATTGATCAGTCCTGGTACACTAAATACCTATCTCACTTCTTGAGGTCCTAAAATGCCAGGACAGTACAAATACCCCCAACAGACCCCTTTTTTTTTAGAAATTAGACAGCCCAAGGTATTAAGTAAATGGCATTGCAAGTTTTTTGAAGATATATTTTTTTGTCAAAACTTTTTGGAAAATGAAGAAATTAAACAAATAACATTTTTTTTCACATTTTATTCACATAGTTTCACCAGTGCAGTACAGCATCATCATATGACTGGTGTGGCAGTGATCAGGGATACTAACTGGTAAAAGTTTGTAAATAAAAAAAAGAAATATATGTCATTTTTAAATCATTTTTTTAAAATATTTTTTTACATACGTTCATCAAAGTGACATTGTGGTACTCTGGGGGGGTTAAGTATTTTTTACACTGTTATTGCTAATCACTGTTATAAGCAAATAGTTAACTGTAATGAATTGCTTTCCAATAATGACAACTTGCTTACTGTTGACATGCTGTTATTGGCTACAGCTAATTACATGGTACAGGGTGCTGTGATTGGCCCAGGTACCATGTGATAGCTGTGGGCAAATCAAAGCATCACAACAGTAAGCAAGATGTTCATAAATAAAAGCCATTCATGACATTTTGCTTACACAATATGATGTGATCAGTATGATCTGCTGTGTCCATTGTGCCGAGGGGTGTGTGTTATTGAGGACGTACTAGGCAATGTACAGGTACATAGCCTAGCTTGGCTGTGCTGCCCGTCCACCGTAAATGTACTGTGGGTGGGCAGCAAGCAATTAATGCATTCCCTGCATTAAGGTAAAAAAATGTTTAGGTAAACTATTGTTCCCAGGCTTGTATGCCCTCCTCCCAGACCTCTTATACATTTCCTGTCTTATTAGATGAAGTTCCCATTACTAGGCCCTCCTCATCCCTAAGCAATATAAGGTACCTTACATTTATGGTTGCTTACACTAGTATAATAGCGTCTGATTTAATATATTTTCCCTGGTAAATGTTCCATTGATATTTTTTGATCAGTCAATGTTGTACTGGCTTTCAAAATGTTTCTGCATTGTCACTTTGTTTCTATAAGCTTTTTTTGGATAATTTCAATAAAAATTGATTGAAAGGAAAATTAAGGCCGGCAGTATTGCCTAATGCCCTATGACACAGTCTGTTCCCAGTTGGGATGTCAGGGGCAGGGGTCAATACCCTTAACACACGATTAGTTTAATATTATTTTCACTGTTCAGGTTGAAACAGGACATCCTTCTTGTTAATAGATTAACTTCAGTACGTATTTGTGCTATATTTTAATGTATGACAGGAAATAACAATAGTAACAGCAATCCAAAAATGATTAGGTCGGCACTCCAGAAATTCTTCCAATTACTTTATCGAATGTAGACCATGCACATACAGTAATACAGCAGATGCGTTTTGGCAGTTACGCCTTGTTCACCGCTTAATATACAAAAAAGACACACACATTTAAATATACATACAAGTAGAAAAAACTGATCATGTGGTCTGCCCCAATCCAATGAATTACTTGTGGTCATTGAACACAGCTGGGAGGCACCACTGCTGGTGGAAAGGCAGAAAAAGAGAAAGGAGAAAAAATATAAGGAAAAAGAAAGAAAAAAAAAAAGATACATTTAAAGTCATAATATTTAGTATAATTAATAAGAAGAAATATATGTATCCATCTCTTTTGATCAGTACAGATGAACTGGAAAGTCATTAAAAATGAAGGATGTCACAGTATCTTATTGTGATACACAGTATCTTGTTTAAAAATACCTATTATTAGTTTCAAGCAAACCCATTTTAATTATTTCAGACTTATATACTGTTTATCACCACTTTAAATTAGATGTTATAATCAAAAAAACCCATGTCCACTAATTTCAGAGAACCCTGTGTCCCCTGATTTCAGAGACGGGAGACCAATCCAAAATTGTGGGTGTATTCCCACCCCCTTGTCTGGGATAAATTGACCCATACAAAACAAGGGGGGGGACCATAATGTCCATCACAGAATTATTTTTTATTTCTTATTTCATTCTGTTATGTCCTATTCTACTTCCTTTTATTTTGGAAAGAGATCTACATCACATCTTAGATTCATCCTGTGTGGGGCTCTAGTGTCAAAAATCACTATCCACCACACCTCCCTTTCTAAAAGCTTGTCATGTAGATCACCCCCTCTGGGCAATTTATGTATTCTTTCTAGGCCATAAAAAATAAAAGAAGACATGTTGGCTGAATGTACATACTTGAAGTGCTTCGACACGTTTGATAGGCCCTTATCTGAAGTGTAGGATGCCCCATGGTGATGTTCTCCAATTCTAGTCCTCATGTTTCTTGTTGTACATCCTACATATTGCATGTGGCACACTGTGCATTCTATCGCATATACTACGTTTCTAGTGCCACAATTCATGTATTGCCTAATTTTATGGTTTTTATTTGTGTAACAAGAATGGACCACACTTGGCTTCTTATCATGCTTATGACAAAAATGACATGTGTTCACCCCACATGCATAGGAACCCATTGTATGCAACCATGTCTGTTTCCGTGTATCTGTGAGGAACAGACTTGGTGACAACATATCCCCTAATGTAGTAGCACAGCGGCTGGAGAATCTGCATGGATAGAACAGGTAGATGCCTCCTGATAATGTTGGTGATTTTTTGAATTCACATGAATAAGAAGTAACAAAAGTTAGGTAGTTGTTATCTGAATACCCCTTTTTTCTCCTTTTGTGGGTTTGACTCAAGAGGGCATCCCTGTCTCTAGCCATGGCAACAGCTTTCCCCCTGTTGATGTCTTTCTCTTTATATTGGCGCTCCTGCAATCTTTGAGATATGACATTACATTCCCTAAGGAACCCTGATTCTGTTGAACAGTTCCTCTTTGCTCTTATGAATTCACCAGTAGGAACTGAACATACAGTATGGGGTGGATGGTAGCTACTAGCCAGAAGGAGTGAATTTCCAGCACACTCTTTGCGGAATGTGTCTGTATGAATACACCCCTCCAAGGCAATTCCCCTTAGTGTGACATCCAAAAAGGTAATTTCTTCATGGTGAGAATCAAAAGAACTCCAAATTTAGCTCATTATTGTTTACGTACTCCATGAAATTAGGGATGTCCTCCAAACTCCCCTTCCATATGAGGAGCTGGTCATCAATATACCGACCGTACCATCTTATGCTGTTCCTAAAAGGGTTGGATATGGTAAAAAGATATTTTTCTTCCCACCAGCCCATGTAGAGGTTTGCCAATGAGGGCGAAAACTTCGCCCCCATAGAAGCTCCTCTACACTGTAGGAAGAAGGAGCCATTAAACATGAAGAAATTGTGTCTTAGCAGGAAATCAACTACAAGGTTAATATATTCTTTCAAGGGAATGGAATATGAGCTATATTGTGTTAGATGGAATTTAAGAGCTTCCAGAGCTAGGTTACTTGGAATGCTTGAATATAATGCTTTTATATCCATTTTAATCCAATGGTAGTTGTTCTCCCATTTTACTTGCTGTATGCCATTCAGGACCACTGTGGTGTCCTTAATGAAACCTGGAAGTCTCTTAACAAGGGGTTGCAAGTATTGGTCAACCCAGTGACCCAACCTTTCAAACAATGAACCTATTCCCGCCACTATAGGGCGACCTTGACCTACAGGATTAATCTTATGTTATGGAATATAGGAGTCACTGGGTTGACCACTAATGGGCATTCTGCCAATTTTGGTGTCGAATCCTTCATCCAGAAGATGCGACAATAGTCACTTAAACTCTGGGGTTGGATCATCATGGAGTTTGCGATAAGTGAAGCTGTCATTTAATTGGCGCATGGCCCCTGCCTGATAATCTGCTGCCTTTAAAATAACTACTGACCTCCCCCTTATCTGCCTGCCTTACAACCAAATTTCTCTTGGATTTGAGTGTCCTAATAGCTTCTCTATAGTTAAAATATCCCCCTCAAACCTGTGTGATTTCCTCATTCTTTCTTTTGTATGGGTCAATTTAGCCCAGACAAGAGGGTGGGAATACACCCACAATTTTGGATTGGTCTCCCGTCTCTGAAATTAGGGGACACAGGGTTCTCTGAAATTAGTGGACATGGGGTTTTTTGATTATAACATCCAATTTAAAGTGGTGATAAACAGTATATAAGTCTGAAATAATTAAAATGGGATTGCTTGAAACTAATAATAGGTATTTGTAAATTAGATACTGTGTATCACAATAAGATACTGTGACATCCTTCATTTTTTTTTTTTTTTTTTTTTGACATCCTTCATTTTTAATGACTTTCCAGTTCATCTGTACTGATCAAAAGAGATGGATACATATATTTCTTCTTATTAATTATACTAAATATTATTTTAAATGTATCTTTTTTTTTTTCTTTCTTTTTCCTTATATTTTTTTCTCCTTTCTCTTTTTCTGCTCCACGGGGAGATTTCCACCAGCAGTGGTGCCTCCCAGCTGTGTTCAATGACCACAAGTAATTCATTGGATTGGAGCAGACCACATGATCAGTTTTTTCTACTTGTATGTGTGTTTAAATGTGTGTGTCCTTTTTGTATACTAAGCGGTGAACAAGGCATAACTGCCGAAACGAATCTGCTGTATTACTGTATGTGCATGGTCTACATTCAATAAAGTAATGGGAAAAATTTCCGGAGTGCCGACTCAATCGCTTTTGGATTGCTGTTACTGCTGAATACGAGAGTTGGAAAGCTCTCAGGAGTAAGAGCACCTGGACAAGGAGTATGCAGTCTATTTGAATTTACCAGCAGCTGTGCTGTCTGAGCTGTGTTTTTCTTGCTGGATGGGAAATAACAATGTCATATCCCTTTCTGTACTACTTTTTTGATGAAAAACGAATAAAAATCATTGAAAGTAAAAAATGTTTAGGTAGTAATAGCACCCCCTCACTTTCCTTACATTTTCCTGAGTCCTCACTCAATCCAGTGTTGTTCCCATTTGTAGTGGCTCTCTGCCCTCTCTTCCTGGTCTCAGAGGCTTTGCTGAGGTAAAGGGAGCCATTGGCTCCTGCTGTTGTTAATTAAATCCTGTGAAGAGGGAGCAAGGGCTGGGGCTAAGCTGTGGTGTCTGTGTCTATGGATGCAGGCTGCGCAGCTCGGGAAAGAGCCTGCAGGTGTACCTCACAGCAAGCAGCTTACTATGGGGGTACATTCAGAAGAGAAGGAGCCAGAAGCACAGACATGGAACCCAAGAAGAGGAGGTTTGGGTCATTCTGTGCCAGTCTATTGCACAGAGCAGATAAGTATATCATGTTTGTTTTTTGTTTTTTTAAGGAGTAAGACATGAGGGGTTTTGTATTAAATGAAAAGGACCATAGGAAGATTGGGGTTATAGAAGACACTTGCAGATTATGTTTACTCCTTATATAAATAGAACCCTGTACTGGGTCTTTTATTTGTGGTATACAGAAACGTTCCTGCCCCTGTTATTGTGCCTACTGGAAAAGCGTCAGCGCTCATAGCTCCTTTCTTCTCTGTGGTCTTGTGGCCTGCTACTGGCATGTCTCTTTTTAGTGTTTCTGCCCATGCCATTGGCTTGCACACCGTCACACTGAATCATCTGAACAACATATAAACATTTCCTACCCACTTCCTGTTAATCAATATTTCAAAAGGCCCTTTTAGGGAGAAAAAAGTACACAAATTAAATTTGTATACCATTTGCTTGCAGAGGAAAAAAATGTAAAACACAAATATAGAATACTTTCACACACAATATATTGCCCTTTAATGCTCAAAGAGTATATGCTATTATGGTAGAATCAGTATACATAAGGAGTCTTCGTGTTCACATATGATGTTTCTCCCTCACTTCAAATTTGTAGCATGCACTCATAGGTGAAAGGCTAATTGTTATTTCCATTCCCCCATGTTTCTCCATATCATCATTACCATCATCATCATTTGCCCTTCCCTGAAATCTGCTAATTGCTTGTGATTGCAGCAAATTACACAGTAGTTTAGCAAAAAATTAGCTGGTCAGCTAATTGCTTCAGACTGAGATGACCTACAAATTATATTGCTGTGTAGTACCTAATACCCATCTGAGATTAGAAGATAACATCCTAGCCCTTAAATCTGAGTCATTCCCTTTTGCTGTAAAAGCAAAATCCATTTCAATGAAGTCAAGTCCCATTGTTTTTCTTGCTGTAGTTTAAGCACACACCAGCTATCATTCTTTTACTGCAAATACAATCTGGATTTGTAGAATTATTTTCTCAAATGTGTCTTCAAAGTGGAGAAAACAAATCCTTGCTTTAGTTAAGCTACAATCACAGTTCTATTAGGTGTATAGAATATACATTTACTTATGCTATTGCCAAAGCATGCAAAGATGTTTGCAATGTACAGTAACCTGAGCTTAACTTTTTTGTTTGTGACAGTAAAAAATGAAAACAAAGGTAACAGCAAATTGGTTATTACTATTATTAGCAATCATTTCCTTGTTTGTAGATAAGACGTTTACAGCCAGAGTTACTAAAGGGAACAGAGACAGTAAGAAATCACTATGACGATTTTAGGCATACTTTTGTTACAGATGCCTGCACACCTAGTAAACCCAATCATTTAACTGATCTGGTAAGGCATTTATTCTTTTTTTTGTAACTTCTCTTTTTATTGGTTTTATATAAATAAAATAATGTAACTGTTGGATGGGTAACATTTATATGGACATGAGCTAGAAAGAAAGAAAAACAATGATTAAACAGTGGCATAGTATATGTTTTCAAAGAGAAATAATATAAAGAGAAAGATTACATAGATATTAATAAAGTACATAGGTACAGTATATATATATATTTTCCTTCATATTTTTAAAATGCATAATGAGATGTAATGTAGTGCAGTGAATTAAAAATACCAATATACTGAAAATCAGAAGATTTACCTATCTTCAAATATTGGTTTGAAAATCCCAAATGTATTAATAAAAAAGGACTTTTATTATTATGAAATGGGATCCTGGGCTGAAATATTTATAGAATATTGATGCATAAAAAATAAAGCTTACACTCACATAAAATGAATATGTGCCCCTTTAGAATGTGCATTGAATACCAAATTGACGCTGTTTTTGTGGCTTATATGCAGATACTGTATGCATCATTAAGAAACATACTGTATGTGTTTAGTGTGTGCATAAAAAACAATTGTGCCAAAGGAGCAGCTCCGAAAAAAACTGTACACCATGCCATCGGTACATATAAACTAGCAAATTATCATACAGGATTTATTATTATTATTATACAGGATTTATATAGCTCCAACAGTTTGCGCAGCGCTTTACAACATTAGGGCAGACAGGACAGTTACAATACAATTCAATACAGGAGGAATCAGAGGGCCCTGCTCGTTAGAGCTTACAATCTAGGAGGCAGGGTCAAGTGGTACAAAAGGGTAATAACTGTGGGGGGTGAGCTGATGAAGAAAATACAAGTGCAGTTGTTAGTTGGAGGCAGGATAGGCTTCTCTGAAGAGAAACATTTTCAGGGATTGCCTAAAAGTGGATAGATTTGGAGACAGTCTGACAGATTGGAGTAGGGAATTCCAGAGGATGGGAGAGGCTCGGGAGAAGCTCTGGAGGCGAATATGGGAGGAGGTGATGAGGGAGCTGGAAAGCAGGAGGTCTTGGGAGGAACGAAGAGGACGATTAGGTTGGTATTTTGAGACTAGGCTAGTGATGCAGCTGGGGGCAAAGTTGTGGATGGCTTTGTGACTTATTGTTAGTATTTTGAATTAATTTGTTGGGCGAGTGGCAGCCAATGGAAGGATTGGCAGAGAGGAGTAGCAGACGCTGAGCGGTTTGTAAAGTGGATGAGTCTGGCAGCAGCATTCATGATTGACTGAAGGGGGGATAGTCTATTTAAAGGTAAGCCAATGAGGAGGGAGTTGCAATAGTCGAGGCAAGAGATAACCAGGGAGTGAACCAGGAGCTTTGTGGTTTCATTGGTTAGAAAGGGACATATTTTAGAGATGTTGCAGAGGTTGAGGCTGCAAGCTTTGGAAAGTGATTGGATGTGGGGCCAAAAGGAGAGTTCTGAGTCCAGGATAACACCTAGCACTCTGACATGCGGGGATGGGTGGATGGTTGTGCCGTTGCTCTGGACAGTGAAGTCAGGGGAAGAAGCACGTGGGGGAGAAAATATTATGAGCTCAGTTTTTGACAAGTTGAGTTTGAGGAAGTGGTGAGACATCCAGACAGATATGCCTGTTAGTAAGTTGGTGATGCGTGAGGAGACTGATGGAGCGAGTTGAGGGGCGGAGTGATAGATTTGGGTGTCGTCGGCATAGAAATGATATTGAAAGCCACGGGAGGCTATCAACTGGCCCAGGGAAGAGGTGTAGATTGAAAATAAGAGAGGTCCAAGAACAGATCCTTGGGGGACCCCGACAGAGGAAGGAAGAGGAGAGGAGGAATTAAAATTGTATGTGGCACTGAAGATATGTTGGGATAGGTAGACTGAGAGCCACCAAAGAGCACAGTCATGAAGACCGAGGGAGTAAAGTTTTTTGGGGACGAGGGGGTGGTCAACTGTATCAAAGACAGCTGAGAGGTCCAGAAGTAGGAGCACAGAATAGTGTCCATTGGTTTTTGCGGTTAGTGGGTCATTTGTGAGTTTTAGAAAAGTAGTTTCTGTGCAGTGTTGAGGGTGAAATCCAGATTGAAGGGGTTCAAGAAGGTTATTCTTAATGAGGTGGTCACTCAGTTGGTTGTAGACCAGGTGTTCAAGGAGTTTAGAGGAAAGGGGCAAACAAGGAGGTAGGGCATAGATTGTTAAGATTGTAGGGTCCAAGGATGGCTTTTTAAGTATGGGGGTGACCAATGCATGTTTTAGAGCATTGGGGAAGATACCAGAAGAGAGGGAGAGATTGAAGATGTGTGTTAGGGAGTGTAGTATATAGAGTCAGAGGGTGACCATAGTATTTGAGAGGGAAGGAGTTTAGCAACTTTGTCTATAGTAGCAGGTTTGAATAAGGGGAGTGTCAATTGGAAATGTACAGATTTGTATTACTGCAACATGCAGTAGCAAATAGTAGCAGTATGCATATGTGCACTGTAATACATCCTCAAAAAATGCATGAATTTTTAAAGGGTTTTTTAATGTCAGTGCACACTTTATGATGTATTGTTTCCATAGAAAAAATGAATAAACCATGGCTAAATGATGTAAGATAGGCCTCATTTGAGAAAATCCCATTTTGATTCTGGGTGTACCACCACACACCTGTTGTATGCTCAGATAATAAAGTGTATATTGTTAAGTTAAAACACATTTATTAGTGAATTAATGGTATGTACACTGTCGTAGTCGCACATATGCACATATTTATTTCTGAATCGCATGTACAAAGTAAATACTTTGAAAGTGCACTTTAGCTATTCAGCCTGCCTTGTGGGTACACCAGTGCTTTCCCATATTCTTTAGCAAATCAGGTAATTAATCAATTAAAAAGTATACAAATAAATGTACACAAAAATACAGTTGAGGGCCTTGATGTTTAGTAAAATAACATACTGCAGGCCATGAATTTGTACAGATCTCAAGATGTGTGATACCTGGCTTGGATCATACAACATAATTCAGACTGGCATCATATGAAAGTATTGAAGCCTCATATTGCTGATCCCTTATAAAAAAATATATTTTGTCTGCAGTGATAGACAAACTCCAGTACACCGCTAAATGCGAAACGCACCAGCAGGAGGATGTGGATGGAATGTCTCTGTCTCTATTGTTGGAGTAAAGTTTTATATGCAAGGAATCAGAGTTGTGTAGCTTCACTACTTTCATATGCAGACAGTGTGGGGAAGTGACAAAACCCAGAGGTTGTTAGCACCTGTGGCTGGAGAAAGAGAGGCACAGGACCTCAGAGCAGTTGCAAAAATATGTGAGACACTACTATACTGTCGATTTTCAATTAGGACTATTTAAAGATTACATGACAATGTATTAACCTGGCTTTTAGATTAGGAGTAGTGGCTAGATGGACTATATATTAATATTAGTTATATTTTATATGTTTTTTGGAGTGGTACACAACACAGAGAGAGTGTAGAAAATCAGTAGTAACATGTACAGTTTAACTATACACAGTTTTAGTATAACCAGATGCCGATTTATTATGTAATACAGTATTTGTCTGTCCAGAATGACCAGAAGTCATCAAATTTACTGCAGCTCAGCGAGTTGATCGCTAGCAGTTGCTCATAGGTATGGTTAAGGTGTACAGTACTGATAACCTCAGATATGTTTAGAGAATCTTGAGAATTCCATTTCTTAAGAATAGCATTACGTGCTGCTAGTAGTTTATGGGTCACTACTTGTCTCATGGGGGTTGGATATTTGGCTATTCCTAGACTTAAGATAGCTAGTCCTGGATTGGGAGGGCTGAGTAATCCAGTAATTGAGGATAGTAGGTGAAATATTTACTGCTTACTTGTCCACAGTTGCGCCAGCAGTTGGGTGATTTGTTAGGGAAAAATGTGGCTAGTTTATAGGTTGTATAATGCCATCTGTGTGTGATTTTAAGTATAATTTCCCAGTGGTTACTGCATTTTGAAAATTTGTATGTCGACTGGAGGGCTGCTTGCCACTGTTTTAAAGGGTAGTCCCGGTAATGTCCAGGTAATTTTCCCATTTTTGTAAGGGAGGGATCCTTTGAAATAAGATTTTGTCGTGCAATAGGTTGTAGAAAAGGGAGATACCTTTTTGCTGGGGCATGTGAGAGGAGAGAAAGTTCGCAGCTCCAGGGGGAATATGTATTGTTATTGTTGGTAAGAGGTGCTTGGATAGGAAGTGCAGGATGCGGAGACAGGCAAATTGAGTATCAATCGGGAGATGAAATTCTTCCCTCAGGTGTTGCCAAGTTTTAGGCTTGGTGTTGGAGAAGAAGTCTTGTATTTTGTTTAAGCTGTTTAATTGAAGTGGTTTTGTGTACAAGAAGGGAACAATAGGTTCTATTGCTTGGACAGGTAGTGCTGGCAGTGTTATCTGTGTGGGCTGTTTAGGCTGTTTAAGTAGGATTCACCATGCATGTATGGATGCTGCCATTGGAGGGGGAAGGAAAGATGTGTCCCATGACCTCCAGGAGTCATAAATCAGCAGAGAGATGAGGTCAGGTGTAGGTGACAGAGCTGTCTCAATGTCCAACCATAGTGGTTTATCTTCCTTCCTAAACCAATATTTCAATTGATCTAACAGTGTTGCTCAATGATTATTATGGATGTCAATCATTCCCATACCCCCAGTGGATTTGTGTTTAACTAAATTTGTGTGTGCACATCTCGGCTTTTTGTTTTTCCAAATATATTTGTTTGATAGACCCTTTAGGGATTTAAGATGTGGTGCTGGGACAAAGATCGGGAGCACCTTAAAATAGTATAGCAGTTGGGATAGAATTATCATTTTAAGGGCTGCTAGCCTACCTGCCCAAGATAGTTTGTGTTGTGACGTGTTGAAGCTGGCTTTGGATTTTTTTGTGTCAGGGGAGTATAGTTATCATGAATTAGGGAAGCTGCTCAGGCTGTCAGGTTTATACCCAGGTACAGCACACCCTGAGAGCTCCAGGTGAATGGTAATAGGTCTTGGAGGTGCCGTTTAGTTTCAGGTGGAACGCCTAGACTGAGTATTAGGGACTTGGAGACTAAAATTTAGTTAGTAGAAGGATGATGTCATCTGCAAAAAGGTTAATAACATGTGATCTGCAGTTGAACTGCAATCCTGTTATAAGAGGGTTTGTGCAGAAGGCCTCCATTATGAGATTAACGATAGAAGGGGATAGTGGGCATGCCTGGCGGGTACCATTTGATATGTTAAATGTTTTAGAGTGAAGGCCAGAAGTGTAGACCTGAGCTGAGGGGTGGGAATAAAGGGCAAGAATTGCTGTCCTGATGGGGCCCTGACAACCAAACTTTGTTAGTACATTTGACATGTATCCACTCTATCGAGCACCTTCTCTGCATCAATAGTAGCAGAGACGGCATTCGAGTTTTTTTTGCAAAATGTATAAAATTTAGGATTCTCCTGGTTGCATCCGAAGGTTGCCTTCCCTTTACAAATCCCATCTGGTCTTTCTGTATTAAAGATGGTATGATAGTGGCTAGACGTTGCACTATTAATTTGGCAACGATTTTGATAGCGTTCAGGAGTGATGTTGGTCTAAAATTTGCCGGGGTGACTGGGTCTTTCCCCGGTTTGGGTAAGGTCACCACTTATGCCTTTAGCATCTCTTGGGGAAAAAAGAAAAGGTCTGTGCTGCTGTCAAATATACAGTGGTCAAGTGTAGAATTAGTAGCATGTTAAAAATGTTGTAGTACTCTTCTGAGAGACCGTCAGGTCCCTGGGACTTGTCACTTTGTAGAGCTGCTATGACCTTTCCTATTTTGCTAGAGGTGAATGGAGAGTTTAATTGTGAAAGCTGTGATTATGACAGTTTGGGTAGGTTTCGTTTTTCTAGAAAGGCAGCGATATTTTCAGTGGTTCTCGCAATGTTCTCCCAGCCTGATGCACTGCCTTGGACATACTAGCCCCACCTGCTGCCAGCTGCAGACAATGTAGAATCAAGCAGCCCATAAATAGCAGCACTTCCTGTTACTCAATGCCCGTTTGCTGGACTTGCTCCCTGGGTGTTTGATAGCTCTGTAATTCTGATTCCCATGTATTGAACTTCTGCCTGAATTATTGACTACTCTCCAGCCTGCTGATTTGGTACTTTATCGCCAGCTCTTGTATGACCTCTGCCCACCTGACCACTCTCTGAATTCCGATTTTGTACCGCTTTGTCTGATCTGTTGCTGACCTGATCTGCCCGACTACGTTTTTACCTGAATCCTCAGAGCACAAGTTCCACTTCGGACATTACCTACCACAGGTTACTTACATTACAAACAGGCCATAATGACAGTGGACCTTGCTGAGATTGTTCCAGTGATTTTGCATCAAGGACAATTGATTGTTTGTCGTTTGCATTTCTGCAACAACCCTGGGACTTTTAGCACTTCTGCCAAAGTGACTTTTGTAATTTCCTTATTAGAGGGGAAAGCCCTGGCATGGGTCTCTCCTTACCTGGAACACAATGATCCTGTGCTGCAAGATGCTGATAAATCTCTGGCTTCTCTCCAGACTGTATTTGTCAAACCAGATAGAGCTTCTGCAGCTGAGTGCTCACTTTTGGACATACAGCAAGGTACCAGGACTGTGGCACAGTATGCTATTGAGTTCCGTACCCTGTCTGCGGAGACTAAATGGGACTCAGGGGCATTACGTGCAGCTTTCCGTAAAGGTCTTACAGATCGCATTAAGGACGAATTGGTCTGTAAAGATTCACCAGAAGACCTTGAAAAATTCATAGAGCTGTGTGCCCGTCTGGATGTCTGGTATCATAAAAGGTGCCAGGAGAGACTTAGAACTCACAAGCATCCTAGGCCAGTTTACCGTTTGGCCCCTAACTTCGAAGGACCACCCCAGCCTGAACCTGAAACTTCAGTTGAGTCCAAGACATCTGTGGAACCCATGGAAGTCAGCCGTCTACACCTAACAGAGACAGAGAAACAAATGAGGCGTGCTTTGGGCCTATGCTTGTACTGTGGACTTAAAGGACATTTGTTATCTGTTTGCCCTTCCCGTCCAGTAAAAGGCAGGGTCTAAACCATGTTGGAGGAGCTGGGTTAGACCTTACATGTATTTCCTCCAAGATTACTGTACCCGCAATCTTCCATTCAGCCTTTAAACTTGTCCCTTGTGAGGCTTTTGTGGATTATGGGGCCGCTGGCATATTCCTGGATTACAATTTCACTAAAGAAAATAACATCCCATTTGTTCCCAAGTCTAGACCCCTGAATATCACTCCCTTGAATGGAAAACCGTTGGGAGATGGCCTTGTAAAGTTTGAAGCTACTACAATCACCCTTCAGGTAGGCGCACTCCACAAAGAGGATATCATCCTGCCTCTAATTGATTCTCCACTACTGCCTGTTATCCTTGGTTACTCATGGTTACAACAACACAACCCTTCTTTTGATTGGTTAAATGGAGAATTAACATCTTGGGGGCCTTCCTGTGACCCGAACTGTTTGTCTCGACCCAAAAGACTTACTGGTTGTCTGTTGGCTTCTGTGGCCATCCCTCCTACCTTAACTCATGAATACCATGAATTTGCAGATGTATTTTACAAGCAAAAGGCAGAGGTTTTACTTCCATATTGTTCCTTTGACTGTGTGATTAATCTAATTTCTGGAGCACCTCTTCCCAAAGGAAGGTCCTATCCCCTCACGGCCTGAACAAAGATCCATGGAAGAATACATTAAGGATAACTTGGAGAGAGGCTTTATTTGACCCTCTTGTTCTCCAGTAGGGGCAGGTTTTTTCTTTGTTAAAAAGAAAGGTGGGGATCTTCAACCATGCATAGACTATCAAGGCTTAAATCAGATCACCCTAAAAGACTCCCATCCTTTGCCTTTCATTCTAGAATTGTTTGATGTGCTCAAAGGAGCCCTTATCTTCACTAAGCTGGACCTCCGAGGGGCTTATAATCTGATTTGAATTAGAGAGGGAAAGAGTGGAAGAGCGCATTTAACACCCGCAATGGACATTTTGAGTATCTGGTTATGCCCTTTGGACTCTGTAATGCCCTGTCTACCAATGTTTCATGAATAACATTATTCATGATTTCAGCAACAATTTTTTGATTATCTACTTAGACAACATCTTAAAGGTTGTCAAGGCTGTCATACTAGCTCATTATGAAATACTTACTTTAGATTGTCGCTGTTGCAGCCATCCCTGAGCACCGCTGTAACCGGCGTCATGTTGTCTCTGTCTTCTTCTGAGATAGCTCTGGCCAATCACAGCGTGGGTGCCCGCACTGTGATTGGTCGGAGCCGCGCTGACATCACTCCCACGCATGCGCAGAAGAGCAGCCTGTTATGTCACATTAACTGAAGAAGTGGCACCCTGGGGCCGATTCTTCAGTGCACATGTGCCGATGATGTCGGCACATGCAGATACAGGGAATATCTCCTAAACTGTTCAAGTTTAGGAGATATTCCCGGGACCTACAGGTAAGCCTTATTATAGGCTTACCTGTAGTTTAAAGTGGATGTCATGACTCTTTTCCAAAACTCATCTAGAGCATGTCACACATGTAAAGCAGGTATTACAGTGACTAAGAAAAAAGCAGCATACCTTTCCTTGGATACATCATCAGTGTTTTCAGGTTCCAAATGGACCCACAAAATCTTTCTGCTGTCTTGCAATGGCTTCAACCGACCAAGGCTTTCCAGGGTTCGCAAACTACTACAGGTGCTTTATCAAAGGTTTTGCCTCCATTGCTGCCCCCCCTTACTGCTATGACTAGGAAAGTTACAAATTGCAAAGTGTTGTCCTTCGAAGCAAACTCAGCTTTCCAGCAATTAAAAGACATGTTCAGCAAGGCCCCAATTCTTCTGCATCCGAACCCCGATCTCCAGTACATTGTTGAGTTTGATGCTTCTGAGGTAGGAGCAGGTTCCGTACTGTCCCAGTTACAACCTAAGTCCGATAGAATCCATCCAGTGCCATTTTTCTCTAGAAAGTTTTCACCAACAAAAAAAAATTATGATGTTGGGAATCGTGAACTACTGGCCATCAAATTGACTGAATCCTAAACCCTTTTCTATCCTGACTGACCATAAAAACCTGCTGTATCTTCAGACTGCTAAACGGTTGAATTCACGTCAAGCCCGATGGGCTCTGTTTTTTCCCATTTTAATTTTATTCTTTCTTGATGTACAATCAAGCAGCCCATAATTTGCAGCACTTCCTGTTATTCAATGACCATTTGTTGGACTTGCTCCCTGGGTGTTTGATCGCTCTGTAATTCTGATTCCCGTGTATTGAACTTCTGCCTGAATTCTTGACTACTCTCCAGCCTGCTAATATGGTACTTATCACCAGCTCGTGTATGACCTCTGCCCGCCTGACCACTCTCTGGATTCCGATTTTGTACCGCTTTGCCTGATCTGTTGCTGACCTGATTGCCTGATTTTTTCACCTGAATCCTCAACGCACAATTCCATTTCAGACACTACATACCACAGCTACCTTACAAGTGCCCTGCAGAAATCTGCAAACTGATCAGCAATCTTCTGGGGAATAATTATTTTATGTTTGGTAGTCGGGTGGATCAAATATTGGGTCCTTGACCTTAATTAAGCTGCCTTAACCCTACTGGCCAAGAGTTTATCTGCACGGTTAGCATTGGAATATAGGTTATGCTTCAGGCATTGTACGTGTTTATCGTACTGTTGTGTTAGTAGAATTCTCAATTCTTCTCTAAGTTTTTGAAAAGAGGTAGATAAGGTGGGAGTTGGTGACAATTTGTTACTTGTTTCTAAGCTGTAGATTTCTGCAATAAGTTTGTTTAGGTGTAGGTCATAATATCTCTTGACTCTGGCCCTTTGTTATATGAAAATTCCCCTTACAAATGATTAATATGCGTTCCACAGGGTAAATAGGTTTTCAACTGACCCGGCATTAGATTCAAAGAAGTTCCTGAGGTGTTGGATAATACGTTTTGAGCTTTCGGGTTCTTGCAGTAGCCTGATATTGCAATGCCAGATGAGGATGGTAGAGGGGGAACCTTGTTCTCAAATGGTAATAAATATAGCGGTATGATCAGACTATGTTATTTCATAGATATGGGAGGAAGATACCCTCTGCAGCAACCATTTATCAGAAGAACATGTCAACATGGAAGTATGTATGATGTCTGGGGGAGAAATAATATCTTTTTCATTTGCTTGTTGGCACCTCCAAACATCATACAACTATTCAGTATGCAATAGATTGCGTAGTGAAGGTTTGCGTTTTGTGGCACCAGAAGAAGAGTCTAGGTGAGGATCAGTCGTGAGTAGGGTTGAGCGGACACCTAGATGTTCCGGTTCGTTGGGTTCGGCCAAACTTTGTGAAAAAGTTCGAGTTCGGCACCAAACTTGACCAGAACTTGACCCTGAACCCCGAACCCCGTTGAAGTCAATGGTGACCTGAACTTTTGGGCACAAAAATGGTTGTAAAAAAGTCCTGGAAAGGGCTAGAGGGCTGCAAAAGGAAGCAAAATGGGGGTAAGAGTAAGACAAGTGCCCTGCAAACAAATGTGGATAGGGAAATAACTTAAAGTCACATAAAAAAAAAATGGAGGAGGAGGTGGATGTGGAGTAGGAACCTGGAGGTTGAGGAGGGGGTGACCATGGCGGTGTAGGTGGAAGTGGCGGTGGAGGAGGAGGAGGTAGCCAACACTGTTTTTTGTTTGGTTGTTTTTTTTTTTCTAATTTGGGTAGCCCCCAAAATATTGAGACATATTCAAAAAAAAAAAGTATGCCAATGGCTGTGTGAGGCCGGTCTAAATGTCTATTCTGCACAAGGTACAGACAAGTCTTGTGGGATCCATGCCTGGCTCATTTTTTTTTTTTAAAGAGATTTTATTGAAGTTTCCACAAGTACAAGTATAAGCAACACTAGGTACACTGAAGCGTGCACGGTTATTAGATACAACGGTGACTTGAGGATTATAGTACAGTGTATCAAAAAATAAGACATTAGTGTAGATCATGATGGTAACTCGCACTTAAACTGGTGCATATACTGATAGGGAAAGGGGGGAAGGAGGGTTACCAAAACTTGGATGAGAGATAGGAATATGTGATGGAATAGGCGTAGGGTGCTGCATACCCGTGTTGAATATGGGGAGGGGGGATATCCGTATATAAAGTCAGGGGGGTGGAGATAAAAAATGAGTAGTCATGTTTAGGATGATAAGGGTGAGTAAGATGTTGAGAATAAGGAGGGGTGGATGACTCCTAGCTCACTGGGATCGGTTGTTCTCAGTATTTATTGGCTCCTGGTAAATATCCGGAAAGGGGTGTACGACTGAATATGAATAAGAATAAGAATACGACTCTCTGGATGATCTAAGCTGTACACTAGGCTGTAAGGAGAGGGCCTGGGACTGTCGTGCTGGGGCTGTATGGTTACAATTAGAGTTGAGCGAACCTCTGGAAGTTCGGGTTCTGCTGGTCCGTCCGAACTTCGGGACAAAGTCCGGGTCCGGGTCCGGACGGAACCCGAACGATCGCACGGCCCAAGCAACAGGCACGCTAGCAAGCCCAAGGCAGGCCTGGGCCTGGGCCTGAAACAGGGCTTCAAGCCTGCCTGGTCGTCTTGGGCTTGAAGGTCTCCAAGCGAGTTGAGATTAACATTGGTATGTCGGGGTCGTGCTGTCAGGGTCCGGGAGAGGAATGTCGGATCACATGTCGAATCTAGTAGGTCTCTCAGCATAAGAATAAGAATAAGTATAAGTCAGCATGTGGGGAAAGGCCTATAAATGGTCCTCGGTTATTTATGACTCTTGTTGGCTAGGGTCACTCGATCCTCAGTAGGTGGGGAGGAATAAGAGTTGTAG
>BLSH010015242.1:415186-427014 GCA_018402905.1 Glandirana rugosa
CTTGATCTGCAACTCAAAGCAGCGGTATGTGAAATCTCTAATTTCTGCTATCTGTCCTCAGAGCAACAGCACAGACAGCAGTAGTAAAGTAATCTATCTCAGGATGCAGGATCAGGTCTTAAAATGGCTAAAATCTGTCCCTCACGCCGTCAGCTACCTTTCCCTACACTAACCCAAGGAGCATGTGACTGCAGCACTGTGACTCCAGCTTATAAAGAGGCTGGGTCACATGATGCACCGGCCAATCACAGCCATGCCATTAGTAGGCATGGCTGTGATGGCTTCTAAGGGCAAACCAGTGAAACGCTTGTTGATTGGCTGCCCTGCAGCTTCTCAACACGTGGAGTAAAATAGCAGAACCCCGGACCGAACCCGAACGATTTTTGAAATGTCCGGGTCCGGGTCCGTGCCACGGACACCCAAAAGTTCGGTACGGACCCGAACGTTACAGTCCGGGTTCGCTCAACACTAGTTACAATACATATCATGGTTACACTGATGGATGGACCTTTAGGTAGCATTGTTAAAAGAAAACTGACATTATATACTACATCAGAGTGAATTAAAGAGAGACATTGAGTTATGAGTCCAAGGATAAACAGTATTAGTGTAGAGAATACCGAGTACAGGCTGGTGTCCCAACAGGATGATGAATCCATCAGGCCCTCTAGTGCAGCAGTTGCAGACCATCATGGTAGCGGTGGGGTGCTGTTCTGATGGCCTCCGCTTCCTCAGAGAGGGCTGTCTGAATGAAGGGTGACCATTTGCTTTGGGAACGCCGGTCAGAGGATGTGCCCTGAAAGTTAGAAGTGAGTCTTTCCATGTATAACAGCCATACCAAGTCTTTCTTTACCATAGTTAAGGTGGGGCCAGGCGGTTTTATCCAGCTTTTCAATATGACTTTGCAGGCAGTCAGGAGAGTTGTTTGAATCCAGGGTATGCGGGTTGTAAATGTCCCCTTTGGGGAGGTGCTGAGGCTAGTGTGGTCCAGGTAGCCGAACAGGAGTAGATCAGGAGTCTTTGGGATCTTTATATCTGATACCTTGGTAATAAAATTCACTACTTTTGTCCAGAAGGACTGAATTAAAAGGCAATACCAGAAGCGGTGTGCTATCGAAGGTTTGTCAGACGAACACCATGGGCAGGGTGCCACTTTCTGGTCCTCCTTGTTTTTTATAAAAGGGATGAAGGCTCTGTGTAACAACTTTAGTTGGGACTCCTTCCAAGTTTCACAAACTGTGTGCCGCATGACCATGTTATACCCCGAGTGTATTTTGTCTGCTAGGTCCTCCATCGGGAAGTCCCTCATCCATTTTTTGGCCGCCACCTCCATCGGCGGAGGTACAGTATTTTGAAGGAGGGGTTTGTAAATGTCAGATATAGAGAAGGAGCCTTTGGCAAGTAATTGATCGATGAAAGAAGGGCAAAACAGATGGGTGGTAAGTTTGTGAGTTGAGCGTATATAAAGCTGATGCATTGGAAGTGGTGGAAGATGTGGGATGGGGGTAGATTGTAAGTTCTACTAAGATCTGTGAAGTGTATAGGCTTGCCCGTCTCTTCATCATAGAGTGAAACCATATGTGACAGCCCGTGTGTTTCCCACACTTGAAAGGCAGAACTTCCTTGAGATGCCGGGAATTGGGGGTTACCCCGTATAGGTAAATGGCATGAGATGTGAGGTGGCATTATTAGTAGTTTCTGAGACTCCCTCCATGCCATTATGGTATCTCTCAGTAGTAGATTTTGTCGAAGGTGTGGTGGGAAATTACACCATTGTGTATGCAGTAGAGCTGGTAAAGTGTAAGCTTAGCTGATTCCAGTAGGTTGTTGGAGTAACGTGAGGTGTTTGCTATCCACTCCATTCCTGCATCAAGTAGACAATATTGTACAACCTGATATGCGGGAGACCAGCCCCTCCATCACTCCTGGGAGAGTATAGCTTTGCTTGTGATATTCGTGGTTTTTTACCTCGCCATAGGAATTTCGTGATTGCACTATTTAGGTTTTGTAAATCCTTGTGTTTTAGGAGTAAGGGTAGAGTTTGTAAAGGGTATAGTAATTTGGCAAAGCTCACCATCTTAAAAAGACAGCATCTCCCCAGGAGCGATAGGGGAAGATCCATCCATCGAGACAATTCCTGAGATATTTTAGTAAATAATGGAGGGTAGTTTAAAGTGTATATGGAGGAGGGGGTCTTACTAATTTGTATGCCCAGATAGGTGATATGTGTAGGCGCTATAGGGAAGGGTGAGAGCGTTGCCCAGGAATAGTTATTTGTGGTGCCCAATGGAGTAGTTAATGCGTAGACCGGAAAGGATGCGAAAGTCATCAAAGATATTTTTGACAGCTTGAGTATCCCTGGCCGGGTCCGAGGTAAAGATGAGTACGTCATCGGCAAACAGAGCCGTATGTAGCTCCTGGTCACCGACAAATACATCGTGTAGGGGAACCTTGGCGGTTAGGTACCTGGAAAGAGGTTCCAGGGCTAGGTTGAACAGTAAGGGGGACAAGGGGCATCCTTGTCTTGTACCCTTATGTAGTTGTAACTCTGGAGAAAGTACGCCCGCTGTCACTATCCTAGCTGTGGGATGTGCATACACTGTTGTACAGTGTGAAGGAAGGGACCTTGAAAATTTAGAGCACGGAGGACTGAGAAAAGCCATTCTAAACTTACGTTATCGAATGCCTTTTCGGCATCCAGAGTTATGATGGCTGTGTCCTGATTGGGGTGGTTTTTTGCATATTCCAAAACTGATATCACTTTTTGAATATTTAAAGTTGCTGTCCTTCCCCGAACAAAACCCGATTGGGGTGTATTATAGAGGGAATGATGGCTGCTAATCTGGATGCTATTATTTTGGACAAGAACTTAGCGTCTAGGTTTAAGAGTGAGGGCGGTAGGATCCCGGGGTTATCGGATCTTTGCCTTTCTTGCTGAGGAGTTTTATTATCGCCTGGTTGCCAGTGGGCATATAGTTGCCCCCCGCCCAGATATGTTCGTACATTCTAGACAGGGTCGGGCTGATAGTGTCCTTCAATGACCTATAAAATTCGCCTGTGAAGCTGTCCGGTCCGGGTGCTTTGTTTGGGGATGTGCTTTGTATTGCATGGAGGATTTCAGTGAGAGAGATCGGGGAATTGAATTCTTGCAGTTGATCTTAAGTGACAGTGGGGACATTCAATTGGCTAAGAAATTGGTGTGCTTTCTGTGATTCTGTCTCATTGGGGGAGTAGAGAGAAGTATAAAAGTCAAGCATAACTTGAGCTATTGCCATGTGTCCCGACTTATCCCTTAGAGCAGTGATATGTGTCTGTGTAAACGCACCCTCAAAGAGCCTGGCCAATAGTTTCCCGCATTTATATCCATGTTGGTAGAACATAGCATCTGTTTGTGCTCTACGGGATAACTCTACCATGTCTGCTCACAAATCAAACGCATGTTTGGCAGTTTGCCACTTGTCCCTGTTGGCCTGGGTATTATTGGACGCATTGCTAGTTGGGCTGATTGGAGTTGTCTGCTGGCTAGTTGGTACTTGGCTAGTGAACGTCGTTTGTAAGATGCTGCATAAGAGATCACCTTCCCTCTTAGGAAGGCTTTCGCTGCCTCCCAGAAGAGGATGGGATCGGACTGGTGCTCCTGATTTGTAAGGGAGTACTCCTCCCAGGCTGCCCGGATATAACTTTGAAAGTCCGAGTTACCAGCGAGATGGGATGGGAAGCGCCATAGGTTCGGGTTAGAGGCGGTGGTGTGGTCGGTCAGTGTCAGTGATATGGGTGCGTGATCAGATATGGCCATTTCGTGTATCGACAAATCTGCAATTGAAGTTAGTAGGGGTTCTGTGGTGAATAAATAACCTATTCTAGATAGAATTTTGTGAGGGGGTGAGAAGTACGTAAATTCCCGATCAATCGGGTGTTGCAGTCTCCATATATCTAGTAAGCGTAGGGACTCTATAGTGTCCGCTACGGGTGTCGTGGTTTGCACACGAGGTAGGGTAGCTGGGAGGGGGGAAGCATAGGACTTGTCCTCCAGGGTGTTCATAAGGGAATTAAAGTCACCCCCAGCACATGAGGAGTAAGGGGGTGTTTCAATAGGTGAGTGGAGAGATCAGTGAAAAAAGAGAGGCCTGGATTATTCGGGGCATAAATATTTGTAAGATCCCTATTCCCCCATTTAGTGTGTATCATGGCTATTCTGCCCTGGGTATCAGTGTCCGAGGCTATCACCTGGCCAGGAAAATTCTTGTGTATTAGAATTAGAACTCCGGCTTTCCGTCCCACTGCTCCTGATCCTATTACTGTGCCTACCCACATCTTCTTCATGTGCCAAAATCTGCAGCTGGTAGATGAGACTCCTGAAGTAAGGCTATATTGGCTCATAGTCGTTGGAGGTGCCACAGTACCTTCATCCGTTTGTTAGGGGATCTAAGTCCCTTGACATTCCATGAGATTATTTTCATGAAAAGGTAAGGGACATGAGGTTAGCTTTGAACACTCCGAGTGGGCTGGATGGTGGGTGGTCTGGTTCCTTATGTGAGGTGGGCCTCTTTATAGGGTGGTGACCTATATCACATTTTGACAGGTATACTGACTGGGGGATAGGTACAATTGGGGCGGGTATGCAGCAGGGGGAGAGTAATAATGGCAAAGATATAGAGTGTAGCTTTAAAATAAAAACATAGTCAGCCTGATAGTACCTCACTTTCTTCTACATGGTAGTACTGCAAGTAATGCGACTCCCTGAAGCACAGCCTCATCAAGGTTGTAAGGTGGCTACTCACCTCTTCAGTGTTTTATGACAAAGTCACCTTAGGCCTAGTGTTACGGCCGAAGAATTAGTAGATCAGCCTGCATACATGGGAGGCAGTCAGAGTGGAAGAAAGCAGCGGGTGTACATGCACAGTGCTATATATCTAACAACAATCGCCTGGTCATTAACATAACAACTTTGCTAGCTAGCGAACGACCAAGTGTTGTGGGGTGAACCACCAGTATAGGGTTGGTTTTGAAAGACACCTGGAATTCCCTTCAAAGGAGAGAGACTCCCCATTTGAAAGGAAAGACACCAGATAATGATACCGGGGAGATGTCTGTACCAAGGAGGGGAAAGGAGGTCAAGAGTCATAGTACAGTCAAGTTGCCAGGGCACGGCACGTCTTAGAACCGTATGTGTTATACTCATCTGACTTGTCCTCAGAGAATGGGAGATGTGAATGAGAAGGTCAGCTGATGTGATCGGTTCAAGACGAGATTTCCATGCTGTTGCTGCGTGGGCCATTTGTTTTCAGCCTTTTGGCCGAGTCTTTCCTGGGGCTCCTTTGGTCCAGAGAGCATTGGATGTGAGGATCTTTGAATGCCACAGATACATATGTGGGTGTACTTTGGGAGTACAGGAAATGTTCAGCTTCGGAGGGATCGGTAAAGGTCAATTGTTCACCAGACAGGGGCTTTGATGCGCAGCATGGCTGGGAAGGACAGGGTGAACATGATGTTCCTCTTAAACAACTCCGAGCAAACGCTTTGGAAGGATTTCCTCTTCTTAGCCACCTCAGCTGGTACAGCTCCTCTTCCACATGTGCGATTCTCTGTTCGGCCTCTGTGAGCCTGGCTGCCTGTTCCCTCAGATCTTTGTGCAGCTGGGCCATTCCTGCCTGCACCACTCTTTACACTGTGGATGCGATCGTGGGGGCCAGAAGGGCCGCGACAGCTTGAGCAATAAGCTCTGTGTTGCGGGTCTCCACGTTCATCGGAAGATCCGAAGCTTTGGGTACAATTGCACCTCCTAGCGTCTTCGGATCCCCGTTGCTGCGGGAACGATCGGGGCGTACCTTTGTTGAGGTATCTCTCCATTGTGCGTTCTGGGACTCCTCCGGTGTAAGATCGTGCCATTTAGGGCGAGTGGGGCGGCTTTATAAGTTAGGTTTTTGAGGCTTGCTGCGGGAGCAGCTAAGCCATAAAGCGCTGGAACCGGAAGGTTCATTTTACTAAACGTTATCTTGTCCACGTTGGCTGTGGACAGGCGGCTGCGCTTGTCTGTGATAATGCCCCCTGCCGTGCTAAACACACATTCAGACAATACACTGGCTGCAGGGCAGGCCAGCACCTCCAAGGCATAAAGGGCAAGCTCAGGCCATGTGCCCAATTTGGAGACCCAGAAGTTGAATGGGGCAGACCCATCAGTCAGTACGTGTAGGCGTGGGCACACATACTGTTTCACCATGTTGCTGAAATGCTGCCTCCTGCTAAGACGTTGCCTATCAGCTGGTGGTGCTGTTTGTTGTGGCGGGCTGCTGACAAAGCTTTTCCACATTTCGGCCATGCTAACCCTGCCTTCTGAGGTGCTGGCAGTGCCACAGCTGCATTGGTGACCTCTTCCTCCTCCTTTGCCTTCGCCTTGTGCTTCCACAGAGCCCCCGGTGTCATTTGGGAATGCCCTCAGCAGCGCCTCTACCAACGTGTGCTTGTAGTCGCACATCTTCCAGTCACGCTCCAGTGAGGGTATTAAGGACGGCTTTAATAATAATAATGTCCTTGTAACGGGGATCCAGCAGGGTGGCCACCCAGTAATCAGCACAAGTTAAAATGTGGGCAACTCGGCTGTCGTTGAGCAGGCACTGCAGCATGTAGTCACTCATGTGTGCCAGACAAGCTGTCCTCTGTGGGAGGTGTATCATCTGTGTCCTCCGTATCCCCCCAGCCACACTCCAGTGATGCCCACGAGCTGTGTTGGGTGCCACCCTGCTGTGGACACGGTTCCTCCTGCTCCTCATCATCCTCCTCATCCTCCAGAACTGTGCCCTGGCTTGAAATTTTTTTTACCTGGCCTAAGGCTGGTGCAGGAACCCACCCTCCGAGCCACTTGTGAATGACTGCTGGCCTGATAACCGTGGAAATGACCCCTCTTCCTCCTCCTCCTCCTGTGCCACATCCTCTTCCATCATCGCCCGAAGTGTTTTTTCAAGGAGACATAGAAGTGGGATAGTAACGCTGAGAACAGCGTCATCGGCACTGGCCATGCGATATGGTACACAGGTCTCGCATGGAGGCTCACTCGGTGGTGAAGTGGTGCTTTTCCGCAGAGCAACTGACCCGTGCGTGCTACAGCTGAAACTCCATTATTGCCTGCTGCTCTTCGCATAGTCTCTCCAGCATGTGCTAGGTGGAGTTCCACCTTGTGGGTACGTCGCATAGGAGGCGGTGAGTGGGAAGGCCGAAGTTCTGCTGCAGCGCAGACAGGTGAGCAGCAGCAGGGAGAGAACGCCGAAAGCGTGCACAGACAGCCCGCACTTTCTGCAGCAGCTTTGACATATCCGGGTAGTTTTTTAGAAATTTATGCACCACCAAATTCAGCACATGCGCCAGGCAAGGGATGTGCGTCAAACCGGCTAGGCCCAGAACTGCTATGAGATTTCGCCCATTATCGCACACCACCAGGCCAGGCTTGAGGCTCAGTGGCAACAACCACTCATCGGTCTGTTGTTCAATGCCCATCCACAGCTGCAGCGTAGTGTGGGGTTTATCCCCCAAACATATCAGTTTTAAAACAGGCTGCTGTCCTTTCCCCCTGGATGTGCTGAAGTTGGTGGTGAAGGTGTTACGCTGACCGGATGAGGAGGTGGTAGAGAGGAGGAAGCAGAGTAGGAGGAGGAGGCAACAGGAGGCAAAGAGAAATGCCCCGCAATCCTCCGTGATGGAAGGACATGCGCCAAATGGCTAGCCGCCTCAGGCCCACCCACCACTACATTTGCCCAGTGTGCAGTTAGCGAGATATAGCGTCCCTGCCTGTGCTTACTGGTCCAAGTATGAGTGGTTATGTGGACCTTGCTACAGATGGCGTTGCGCAGTGCACACTTGATCTTGTCCCCGACTTGTTTGTGCAGGGAAGGGATGGCTCGCCTGGAAAAGTAGTGGCGGCTGGGAACCACATACTGTGGGACAGACACCGCCATCAGGTTTTTAAAACTGTCAGTGTCCACCAGACAGAATGACAGCATTTCAAAGGCCAGGAACTTTGAAATGCTGGCATTCAGGGCCAGGGATCTCGGGTGGGTAGGGGGATGCTTCCTCTTTCCCTCCAGTGTTTGGGAGATGGAGAGCTGTAAGCTTCCATGGGACTGTTTTGAGGTGCTTATTCCACTGCAGCTCGTGCTTTGCGTGTAGATGCCTGGTCATGCAGGTTGTGCTCAGGTTTAGAACATTTATGCCTCGCTTCAGGCTCTTATTGCACAGCATGCAAACCAGTCGTGTCTTGTCATCAGCACTGCCACGCCGGGGGACTCCTTTGAGCTGCCTTTGGTGTGCTAGGTCCCTGGGTGCGGTGGGTAGTAGCAGGCGTACTGTCTAGGGGACAGTCGCTCTGCTTTTGCAACCTGCTTCATCTTTTGCTGTGCTGGTGCCTCTGTGCGACCACCACCTCTTCCTCCAAACTGCACACGTCACTCGCATGACAGTCTTTCCATGTGGGGTCTAGGACCTCATCATCCTCCACATCATCTTCCACCCACCTTTCACCACTGCCCTCCTTTTCAGTCTGCACACTGTGGAAAGCCGCAGCAGTTGGCACCTGTTTTTCTTCATCATCAGAGACGTGCTGCGGTGGTGTTTCCATGTCCTCATCCTGAAACTGAAGTGGTTGGGCATCGGTGCACTCAATGTCTTCCACTTCTGGGGCAGGGCTATGTGGATGGCCCAAGGAAAGCACACCAGCAGAGTCATCAAAAAGCATAAGAGACTGGTGCATGACTTGGGGCTCAGACTGCTTGGCTGATTTATAAGGGGTTGAGGGGAAAGACAGATGGCCATGGGGTTCAGGTGCCAACTCTGAGCTTTCATCAAGGGACCGGGTGGGAGACAATGTGAAGGAACTGGAGGCATTGTCAGCCACCCAATCTACTATCGTCTGTACTTGTTCTGGCCTCACCATTCGTTGAGTGGCATTTGGGCCTACCATATAACCTTGAAGGTTCTGTTGGCTACTCGCACCTGAGGAAGGTGTTTCACTTGTGCGTGTAGCTGGCACAAATCGACCACATCCTCTCCTTGCAATGGGAACTTCACCAACACCAGCAGCACCAGCAACAACAGCAGCACCACGACCACGGCCACATTCCTTATTTGATGCTCTCCTCATTCTAGACGCAAATGTATTGTGTAGCACTATTTATTAATAATAAAAAAAGAATAATAAATTATTGTTTTTTTCTTTTTTAAACCAGCAATGTAGATGCACTCTATTTATTTTTGTGCAAGAAATGCACCGCTGGCCACAAATGTAGTACTTAGAATATTTTTTTTTTAAACCAGCAATGTGGACGCACTTTTTATTTTTGCGCAAGAAATGCACAGCAAGGTGCAAATGTACTATGTAGCACTATTTATTAATACTAAAAAAAAAAAAGAATAATAAATTATTATTCTTTTTTTTTTTTATAACAGCAACGTAGAGGCACTTTTTATTTTAGTGCAAGAAATGCACTGCTCACACCAGCAGCAGGACCTTCTCCCTACACCAGTATGAGATGATTTTAGAACGCTAATCTGTCCCTCGCAGCACCAACAGGAACCTGTCCTTACTCCAGTATGAGATGATTTTAGAACGGTAATCTGTCCCTCACAGCACCGACAGGAACCTGTCCCTACTGCAGTATGATATGATTTTAGAACGATAATCTGTCCCTCATAGCACCGACAGGAACCTCTCCCTACACCAGAATGAGATGATAGAACAATAATCATCTGTTCCTCAAAGCACAGACAGGAACCTGTCCCTTCTGCAGTATGAGATGATTTTAGAACAATAATCTGTCCCTCACAGCACCGATGGGAACCTTTCCCTACTCCAGTATGAAATGATTTTAGAACAATAATCTGTCCCTCACAGCACCGACAGGAACCTGTCCTTACTCCAGTATGAGATGATTTTAGAACGGTAATCTGTCCCTCACAGCACCACCAGGAACCTGTTCCTACTGCAGTATGAGATGATTTTAGAATGATAATCTGTCCCTCACAGCATCGACAGGAACCTCTCCCTACTCCAGTATGAGAAGATTTTAGTACAATAATCTGTCCCTCACAGCACCGACAGGAACCTGTCCCTACTGCAGTATGAGATGATTTTAGAACGATAGTCTGTCCCTCACAGCACCAACAGGAACCTCTCCCTACACCAGTATGAGATGATTTTAGAACGCTAATCTGTCCCTCACAGCACCTACAGGAACCTGTCCCTACTGCAGTATGAGATGATTTTAGAACGATAATCTGTCCCTCACAGCAATGACAGGAACCTCTCCCTACACTAGTATGAGATGATTTTAGAATGCTAATCTGTCCCTCACAGCTCCGACAGGAACCTTTCCCTACTCCAGTATGAGATGATTTTAGAACAATAATCTGTTCCTCACAGCACCGATAAGAACCTGTCCTTACTCCAGTATGAGATGATTTTAGAACGGTAATCTGTCCCTCACAGCACCGCCAGGAACCTCTCCCTACTGCAGTATGAGATGATTTTAGAGTGATAATCTGTCCCTCACAGCACCAACAGGAACCTCTCCGTACTCCAGTATGAGATGATTTTAGAACAATAATCTGTCCCTCACAGCACCGACAGGAACCTGTCCCTACTGCAGTATGAGATGATTTTAGAACGATAGTCTGTCCCTCACAGCACCAACAGGAACATCTCCCTACACCAGTATGAGATGATTTTAGAACGCTAATCTGTCCCTCACAGCACCTACAGGAATCTCTCCCTACTCCAGTATGAGATGATTTTAGAACGATAATCTGTCCCTCACAGCACCGCCCGGAACCTGTACCTACTGCAGTATGAGATGATTTTAGAACGATAATCTGTCCCTCACAGCACCGACAGGAACCTGTCACTACTGCAGTATGAGATGATTTTAGAACAATAATCTGTCCCTCACAGCACCAACAGGAACCTGTCCCTACTGCAGTATGAGATGATTTTAGAACGATAATCTGTCCCTCACAGCACCGACAGGAACCTGTCACTACACCAGTATGAGATGATTTTAGAACAATAATCTGTCCCTCACAGCACCGACAGGAACCTTTCCCTACTCCAGTATGAGATGATTTTAGATCAATAATCTGTCCCTCACAGCACCGACAGGAACCTGTCACTACTGCAGTATGAGATGATTTTAGAACGATAATCTGTCCCTCACAGTACCGACCGGAACCTGTCCCTACTGCAGTATGAGATGATTTTAGAACGATAATCTGTCCCTCACAGCACTGACAGGAAGATGTCCGTACTGCAGTATGAGATGATTTTAGAACGATAATCTGTCCCTCACAGCACCGACAGGAACCTGTCCCTACTGCAGTATGAGATGATTTTAGAACGATAATTGGTCCCTCACAGCACCGCCCGGAACCTCTCCCTACTCCAGTATGAGATGATTTTAGAACGATAATCTGCCCCTCACAGCACCGACAGGAACCTGCCACTACGCAGTATGAGATGATTTTAGAATGATAATCTGTCCCTCACAGCACCGACCGGAACCTGTCCCTACTGTAGTATGCGATGATTTTAGAATGATAATCTGTCCCTCACAGCACCGACAGGGACCTGTCTCTACTGCAGTATGAGATGATTATAGAACGATAATCTGTCCCTCACAGCACCGACAGGAACCTGTCCCTACACCAGTATGAGATGATTTTAGAACAATAATCTGTCCCTCACAGCACCGACAGGAACCATTCCCTACTCCAGTATGAGATGATTTTAGAACAATAATCTGTCACTCACAAGTATGACCACATCCCTGTCCAAGGACAGCCACGAC
>BLSH010015243.1:0-23849 GCA_018402905.1 Glandirana rugosa
CTGTGGAGTGTTGAGGGCGAAGTCCAGATTGAAGGGAGTCAAGAAGGTTATTCTTAACAAGGTGGTCACAAGTTGGTGACCACCAAGGTTATTCTTAACAAGTTGGTTGTAGACCAGGCATTCAAGGAGTTTGGAGGAAAAGGGGAGCAAGGAGATAGGACGTAGATTTTAATATCAGTAGGGTCCAGGGGTGGCTTTTTGAGTATGGGGGTGGCCAATGCATGTTTTAGAGCATTGGGGAAGATGCCAGAAGAGAGGGATTGAAGGTATGAGTTAGAGAGTGTAGGACAGAGTCAGAGGGTGACCGTAGTATTTGAGAGGCAATAGGGTCAAGGGGACGGGTGGTTAGGTGGGCGTTACAAAGGAGTTTAGCAACTTTGTCTATAGTAGCAGGTTTGAATAAGGATAGTGTCAATTGTACTTGTTGACATGGGGTGTTAACTGGGGAAGATGCCTGTAGAGTGGAGATTTCATCACAAATTGTGTCAATCTTGTTTTTGAAGTGATTACCAATCTCCTGGGCAGTGAGTGTTAGTGGGCGGAAGCGAGGGAGGACGAAGTAGAGAGTTGTAGGTAGAGAAGAGCTAACGGGGACTGGATGAGAAGGTGTTAATACGAGTGGTAAAATAGGTCTGCTTGGCAGTGTGGAGGCAAGAATTGTATTTTTGGAGGGCTGATTTGTATTGGTTGCAGTCTTTGAGAGACTTAGTCTTGTTCCACAGATGCTCAAGAGTGCGGCTATGCTTTTTGAGATTTCTGGTGTCGTTTGTTTGCCAGGATTGTAGGGGTCGAGGCCTGATTTTGTGCGTGGTGAGGGTGGAGGACAGGGATTTATTATAGACGGCAGTGGCTTTGTTGGGGCAGGACAGGGGTGAGATTTTTTCATAGAGGTGGTCATTAGCAGGGTTGAGTTGGCAAAGATTTCTACTGGTGATGGATAGGCGATTGGAGGGAAAAGTAGTGCAAGACAGGGAGAGAGAGGAACTAATAAGGTGGTGGTCGGAGAGAGGAAAAGGATTGTTGAAGAAGTTGCATGGAGCGCATAGGTAGGAGAATACAAGGTTGAGGGTGTTTTCATCATTGTGAGTAGAAGCCTGTACCCATTGCTTCAGGTCAAAGGAGGATGTTAGACTAAGAAGTTTAGAAGTAGCAGTAGTGTTAGTATTAACCAGGATGTTGAAGTCACCGAACCTCATTGAAGTCAATGGTGACCCAAACTTTTGGGCACAAAAATTACTGTAAAAAAGTCATGGAAAGGGCTAGAAGGCTGCAAAGGGAAGCAAAATGGGGGTAAGAGTAGAACAAGTGCCCTGCAAACAAATGTGGATAGGGAAATAACTTAAAATGACATAAAAAAATAAAAAATTGGAGGAGGAGGTGGATGTGGAGTAGGAGCCTGGAGGTTGAGGAGGCGGTGACCGTGGCGGTGTAGGTGGAAGTGGTGGTGGAGGAGGAGGAGGTAGCCAACACTGTTTTCTGTTTGTTTTTTTTTAGAATTGGGGTAGCCCCCAAAAAATTGGGACATATTAAAAAAAAAAGGATACCAATGGCTGTGTGAAGCCGGTTTAAATGTCTATTCTGCACAAGGTACAGACAAGTCTTGTGGGATCCATGCCTGGTTCATTTTAATAAACGTTAGCTTGTCCACGTTGGCTGTGGACAGGCGGCTTCGCTTGTCTGTGATAACGCCCCCTGCCGTGCTAAACACACGTTCAGACAATACACTGGCTGAAGGGCAGGCCAGCACCTCCAAGGCATAAAGGGCAAGCTCAGGCCATGTGCCCAATTTGGAGACCCAGAAGTTGAATGGGGCAGACCCACCAGTCAGTACGTGTAGGCATGTGCACACATACTGTTCCACCATGTTGCTGAAATGCTGCCTCCTGCTAAGACGTTGCCTATCAGCTGGTGGTGCTGTTTGTTGTGGCGTGCTGCTGACAAAGCTTTTACACATTTCGGCCATGCTAACCCTGCCTTCTGAGGTGCTGGCGGTGCCACAGCTGCGTTGGTGACCTCTTCCTCCTCCTCCCCCTCTGCCTTCGCCTTGTGCTTCCACTGAGCCCCCGGTGTCATTTGGGAATGCCCTCAGCAGCGCGTCTACCAGAGTGCGCTTGTAGTCACGCATCTTCCAATCACTCTTTAGTGAGGGAATTAAGGACGGCACGTTGTCCTTGTAACGGGGATCCAGCAGGGTGGCCACGCAGTAATCCGCACAAGTTAAAATGTGGGCAACTCGGCTGTCGTTGAGCAGGCACTGCAGCATGTAGTCGCTCACATGTGCCAGGCTGCCCAGAGGCAAAGACAAGCTGTCCTCTGGGCGAGGGGTATCATCTGTGTCCTCCGTATCCCCCAAGCCACGCGCCAGTTATGCCCACAAGCTGTGTTGGGTGCCATCCTGCTGTGAACACGTTTCCTCCTCCTCCTCTTCCTCCTCATCATCCTCGTCCTCTTCCAGAACTGTCCCCTGGCTTGAAATTTTTTTACCTGGCCTATGCTGGTGCAGGAACCCACCCTCCAAGCCACTTGTGAATGACTGGCCTGATAACCATGGAAATGACCCCTCTTCCTCCTCCTCCTGTGCCACATCCTCTTCCATCATCGCCCGAAGTGTTTTTTCAAGGAGACATAGAAATGGGATAGTAACGCTGAGAACAGCGTCATCGGAACTGGCCATGTTGGTGGAGTACTCGAAACAACGCAACATGGTACACAGGTCTCGCATGGAGGCCCACTCGTTGGTGGTGAAGTGGTGCTGTTCCACAGAGCGACTGACCTGTGCGTGCTGCAGCTGAAACTCCACTTTTGCCTGCTGCTGCTCGCACAGTCTCTCCAGTATGTGCAAGGTGTAGTTCCACCATGTGGGCACGTCGCATAGGAGGCGGTGAGCGGGAAGGCCAAAGTTCCGCTGCAGCACAGACAGGCAAGCAGCAGCAGAGTGAGCGAGCACAGACAGCCCGCACTTTCTGCAGCAGCTCTGACATATCTGGGTAGTTTTTTAGAAATTTCTGCACCACCAAATTCAGCACATGCTCCAGGCAAGGGATGTGCTTCAAACCGGCTAGGTCCAGAGCTGCTACGAGATTTCACCCATTATCACACACCACCGGCCCAGGCTTGAGGCTCAGTGGCAACAACCACTCATCTGTCTGTTGTTCAATGCCCGTCCACAGCTGCTACGCAGTGTGGGGTTTATCCCCCAAACATATCAGTTTTAAAACAGCCTGCTGTCGTTTCCCCCTGGATGTTGGTGATTGCTGAAGTTGGTGGTGAAGGTGTTACGTTGAGCGGATGAGGAGGTGGTAGAGAAGGAGGAGGAGGAAGCGCAGTAGGAGGAGGAGGCAACAGGAGGCAAAGAGAAATGCCCTGCAAGCCTCGGTGGCGGAAGGACATGCGCCAAACGGCTAGTCGCCTAAGGCCCAACCGCCACTACATTTGCCCAGTGTGCAAATAGCGACATATAGTGTCCCTGCCCGTGCTTACTGGTCCACGTATCAGTGGTTATGTGTACCTTGCCACAGGTGGCATTGCGCAGTGCACACTTGATCTCGCCCCCGACTTGTTTGTGCAGGGAAGGGGTGGCTCGCCTGGAAAAGTAGTGGCGGCTGGGAACCACATACTGTGGGACAGCCACTGCCATCAGGTTTTTAAAACTGTCCATGTCCACCAGACGGAATGACAGCATTTCAAAGGCCAGGAATTTTGAAATGCTGCCATTCAGGGCCAGGGATCGCGGGTGGGTAGGAGGGTACTTCCTCTTTCTCTCCAGTGTTTGGAAGATGGAGAGCTGTAAGCTTCCATGGGAATGTGTGGAAATGCTTGGGGACAGTGGCGGACATGGTGGCATTGCTGTCACATGCTCTGTTTGCTGGGTGGCAGGTGACACTGGCACTGAAGAGGTGGAGAAAGAAGCCGAGGCAGCAGCAGAAGAGGAAGCAGGAGGAGGCCGAGACTTTTCTTGGATTTTGAGGTACTTATTCCACTGCAGCAAGTGCTTTGAATTTAGATGCCTGGTCATGCAGGTTGTGCTCAGGTTTAGAACATTTATGCCTCGCTTCAAGCTCTCATTGCACAGTGTGCGAACCACTTGTGTCTTGTAGTCAGCACATTGTCTGAAGAACTGCCATGCCGGGGAACGCCTTTGAGCTGCCTTTGGTGTGCTAGGTCCCTGGGTGTGGTGGGTAGTAGCAGGCGTACTGTCTAGGGGACAGTCGCTCTGCTTTTGCAACCTGCTTCCTCTTTTGCTGTGCTGGTGCCTCTGTGCGACCACCACCTCTTCCTCCAAACTGCACACGTCACTTGCATGACCTTCATTCCATGTGGGGTCTAGGACCTCATCATCCTCCACATCATCTTCCACCCACCCTTCACCACTGCCCTCCTTGTCAGTCTACACTCTGAGGAAAGCAGTTGGCACCTGTGTGTCCTCATGATCAGAGACATGCTACGGTGGTGTTTCCATGTCCTCATCCTGCAACAGAAGTGGTTGGGCATCGGTGCACACAATGTCTTCCACTTCTGGGGCAGGGCTATGTGGATGGCCCACAGAAAGCACACCAGCAGAGTCATCAAAAAGCATAAGAGACTGCTGCATGACTTGGGGCTCAGACTGCTTGGCTGATTTACAAGGGGCTGAGGTGAAAGACGGATGGCCATGGGGTTCAGGTGCCAACTCTGAGCTTTCATCAAGGGACCGGGTGGGAGACAATGTGAAGGAACTGGAGGCATTGTCAGCCACCCAATCTACTATCGCCTGTACTTGTTCTGGCCTCACCATTCGTTGAGCGGCATTCGGGCCTACCATATAACATTGAAGGTTCTGTCGGCTACCTGAGGAAGGTGTTTCATTTGTGCGTGTAGCTGGCATAGATCGACCACTCCCTCTCCTTGCAACAGGAGCTTCAGCAACACCACCAACACCAGCAGCACCAGCAGCACCACAACCACGTCCCTTATTTGACGCTCTCCTCATTCTGGACACAAATGTACTATGTAGCACTATTTATTGATGCTAAAAAAAAAGAATAATAAATTATTATTCTTTTTTAAAAAAAAAAAAAAGAAAATTGTAGATGCACTTTTTATTTTTGTGCAAGAAATGCACCGCTCACACCAGCAGCAGGAACCTCTCCACCACTCACTCCAGCAGCAGGAACCTCTTCCTACACCAGTATGAGATGATTTTAGAACAATAATCTCCCCCTCACAGCACCGACAGGAACCTCTCCCTAATGCAGTAGGAGATGGTTTTAGAACGATAAACTCTCCCTCAGAGCATCAACAGGAACCTCTCCCTAAAGCAGTAGTAGATGGTTTTATAACAATAAACTCTCCCTCAGAGCACCAACAGGAACCTCTTCCTAATGCAGTAGGAGATGGTTTTATAACGATAAACTCTCCCTCAGAGCACCAACAGGAACCTCTCCCTAATGCAGTAGTAGATGGTTTTATAACGATAAACTCTCCCTCAGATCACCAACAGGAACCTCTCCCTAATGCACTAGTAGATGGTTTTAGAACAATAAACTCTCCCTCAGAGCACCAACAGGAACCTCTCCCTAATGCAGTAGTAGATGGTTTTAGAACGATAAACTCTCCCTCAGAGCACCAACAGGAACCTCTCCCTAATGCAGTAGTAGATGGTTTTATAACAATAAACTCTCCCTTAGAGCACCAACAGGAACCTCTCCTTAATGCAGTAGTAGATGGTTTTAGAATGATAAACGCTCCTTCAGAGCACCAACAGGAACCTCTCCCTAATGCAGTAGTAGATGGTTTTAGAACGATAAACTCTCCCTCAGAGCACCAACAGGAACCTCTCCCTAATGCAATAGGAGATGGTTTTAGAACGATAAACTCTCCCTCAGAGCACCAACAGGAACCTCTCCCTAATGCAGTAGTAGATGGTTTTAGATTGATAATCTCTCCCTCAGAGCACCAACAGGAACCTGTCCCTAATGCAGTAGTAGATGGTTTTAGAACGATAGACGCTCCCTCAGAGCACCAACAGGAACCTCCCCTAATGCAGTAGTAGATGGTTTTAGAACGATAAACTTTCCCTCAGAGCACCAACAGGAACCTCTCCCTAATGCAGTAGTAGATGGTTTTAGAATGATAATCTCTCCCTCAGAGCACCAACAGGAACCTGTCCCTAATGCAGTAGTAGATGGTTTTAGAATGATAATCTCTCCCTCAGAGCACCAACAGGAACCTCTCCCTAATGCAGTAGTAGATGGTTTTAGAATGATCTCTCCCTCAGAGCACCAACAGGAACCTGTCCCTAATGCAGTAGTAGATGGCTTTAGAATGATAATCTCTCCCTCAAAGCACCAACAGGAACCTGTCCCTAATGCAGTAGTAGATGCTTTTAGAATGATAATGTCTCCCTCACAGCACAGACAGGAACGTCTCCCTAATGCACTATAAGATGGTTCTGAACACTAATGTCTCCCTCACAGGACCGCAATGAAGGTCTCCCTAATGCAGTCTGAGATGGTTGTGAATGATAATCTTTCCCTCACAGCACCGCCATGAAGCTCTCCCTACTCTAGTCTGAGACGATCTGACACGCGGCGCTACGTGACTCCAGCCTCATATAGAAGCTGGGTCACATGATGCACTGGCCAATCACAGCCATGCCATTAGTAGGCATGGCTGTGATGGCTTCTAAGGGCAAACTAGTGAAAAGCTTGTTGATTGGTTGCCCAGCAGCTATAGAAAAGGCGCCGAAAATACCCAAATACCGAACCCGAACCCGGAATCTTTTTCAAATGTCCGGGTTCAGGGCATGGACACCCTAAAGTCCGGTACGAACCCGAACTTTACAGTCCGGGTGCGTTCAACTCTACATGTGAATACGCACTGAATCATTTGTCTATCCTCCCGAGCTGATGAGGTTTTCCAAGAATCAGGGTCCTTGCTGATTATGAAGAAAATGAGTCCATCTGGAGTTGGAGCCCATTTTGACCTTTGTTGTGGGGGTCAATATAGAGAGGTAAGAGTTTGCCCATAACGGATTCACTGTGGTGGAGGGGTTTTCTACTTGCATGTCCTTGCAGCACTTACTTGGGTGTGATAAATATCACAAGTTGTATGGGACGATTACCTTCACGGATATCTGGACTTTTGCTGTTTTCTTGTTTATGATGGGTTGATAAACATGGCTGAAAACACATAGAACACTAGAATATAGACATTATTCACAAATAAATTATTGGAGATAGCACAGCATTTTTATTTTATACACAGTATTACATAGTCAACGAGGTTGAAAAAAGACACAAGTCCATCAATTTCAACCTATGTGTGTGTTTTTAATGTCAGTATTAAATTGTATACCCCTCAATGTTGTGGTCCCTTAGGTGTGCATCTAATAGTTTTTTGAAATTATCTAGACTCCAGGCAGAGACTACTGCTTGTGGAAAATAATTCCACATCCTCACTGCTCTTACCGTAAAGAACCCTCTACGCTTTTTACGGTTAAACTGCCTTTCTTCTATTTTTAGTGAATGGTGGCGTGTCTTTGTTTGCTCCCTTGCACAGAATAGTTTTGTACCTATTGTGGGGTCACCAGTACAGTATTTGAACATTGAAATCATATCCCCTCTCAAGCATCTCTTCTCCAGAGAGAATAAGTTCAGTGCTTGTAATCTTTCCTCATAACTAAGGTCCTCCAATCCCTTAATAAGCTTTATGGCCCTTCTCTGTACCCTTTCCAATACCAGGACATTCTTCCTGAGGACTGGTGCCCAGAACTGGATGGCATATTCCAGGTGACTTGTATAGTGGGAGAAATATTGATTTATCCCTGGAGTTGATCCCTTTCCTGATGCATGCCAACACTTTGTTAGCTTTGCTTGCAGCAGCTTGGCATTGCATGGCACTGCTGAGCCTGTTCTCCACTAGGACCCTTAGGTCTTTTTCCATCCTAGATTCCCCCAGAGGCTCTCCCCCAGTGAGTAGTTTGCTTTCTTGTTCTTGGTACCTAAATGCATTATCTTACATTTTTCTACGTTAAATCTCATTTGCCACTTGTCTGCCCATCCCATTAATTTATTCAAATCTTCTTGCAAGTTTTCCACATCCCGTAGAGAGTTTATTGCTCTGCTTAGCTTGGTATCATCTGCAAATATTGAGATTGAGCTGTTCACCCTGCCCTCCAAGTCGTTTATGAATAAATTGAATAGGATTGGTCCCAGGACAGAACCTTGGGGAACACCACTTTCTACACCAGACCATTCTGAGTACTCCCCATTTATCATCACCCTCTGGACTCGCCCTTGTAGCCAATTTTCAATTCAGGTGCTCACCCTTTGATCCATGTTATGGATCAAAGGGTGTTATCAGTTATCAGTATTAGTCATCATTAAACTACCAGTCACTTGGGTACCTCATGTATAAGGAGATACATGAATCTGCACCAAACAACTCTGTGGGAGCAGCACCTCAAACTATTTATTGGCAGCAAAAGGCCCCCACTCCTCCTTCTCCCCTTCAAACTTTGATTCACTCTTCTCCCCCTACTCCAAAACACTCTCCATCTGCATCTGCTGCACTTTCTGCAGCACCTTCTGCAGCCTCAAATTATAGTAAAGGAAGTCTGACAAGGGATTTGAGAAGCTTAATTTACAGAACATCAAGTAGAGGAAAGGAATAACTATGGGTCCACATTTAGCAAGCATTGACTGTAACCTCACTATAAATCTCCTAACCCCAACATGCCTTCTCTAGCAAAATTCTTGGCGAGGAAGATATCTCTTCCATAGCTGCTAGAGCATAAGAAAAAATGCCCCCTAATGACTCCTATGCTCAGCATCTCAATGCAAGCTTGTAAAAAGCGCTGGCTCTTTAGCTGCTCCTATTACAGCTAGTGAAGTCAGCGCCCTTTGGTGAGTTCATGGCCTTTAGTGCCTCACAGTGGTGCAATTTGTTTGCACAGAAATTCATTACTTTATCTGCATGTGGACAGTAATGTCTCCATATCATAGGGCAATATAGTCAGCAGCAGGGTACACATGACGACAGATATGTGGTAAATTAAACATGGGCAGGGACATGGCTAAATTTTCTAGCAGCTAGAAAGGATGCAGGATAGGGCACACTGCTGAAGTTGGTGGTGTCACCAAATGTCATGCACCTTGGTGATGGTCACAGCTCCGACACCTCTACATCCCTCTCTCCCCCACATGCCTTGCTGTCCTATAACCTAGAGGTGCCACAGGTGCCCTGACTTCCAGGATGTGCTGCAGCAGGCCAGAGGTCTGTGTGTGTGACCACTTCAGGTGGCCATACCCAGCAAGTTTTTGCCCCAGCAAAAAAGAAACAGCATTTAAGCTGGCCATAGATGGATCAAAATAAACTAGTTTAGCAAGGACCAGATGAATTTAGATCCTTCTATAGTCTTCCCCACTCAAGAGAAGTTGACCTAGTGATTGGCTTCTATCTAATGGGAATGTTGGATATTCAAACCGGGTATGCAATAGTGCGGATCAGAGTATTCTAACAATAAAGGAGTCCCTGCAATCAGAATACAATAGCACAGCAGGGATTATTCCTCCATCCACCTCGCTTGTGTGGATGGGAGAATCCGTTTAATTTATTTTGATCAGCCAGAAGAGCTGCTGTAGTAAAGCTTCTAGGTCGCACTTCCAGATAATGTCAAGATCCCCTCTTATGTCCAATGTGTCTCCGATCTTTACAGCTGAAAGGAGGAGCAGTGGTGGTGGTAGATACCACAGCGATGCTTTTAAGACATTTTTTTAACCACAGCAGAAAGGTTTGGCTATGTACAGCAGTGACAGGAACCACCCAAACACCTGTACAACTGATTGAAGTCTACTTGCGTTGCAAGGCTGATGTGCACATGGACTGTTCAGTCTGGAGCTTGGAAGTTGTATGTGAACTCACTATAAATTATATTCCCAGATATCTCTAGTCAAAAAGGGGGTATCTCTTTAATATATGCATCACTGTCGGAAACCTCCGTATGCTAAAATGTGGGAAGGGGACCTGGGCATGACCTGGGATGCTGACAAATGGTGCTCCCTCTTCTTAAACTCCTTCAAAGGAATAGTTAACATCCCACTGATGGAGGCTAGCGCTAAGGTAATGCTGCGTTGGTATTTGATCTCGGTTCGACTTTCTGTTATGTTCCGGGGTTCCCCCTCACTCTGCTTTAGAGGTTGCAATCTCCAAGGTTCATTCCTCCATATATGGTGGGAATGTCCGAGGATAAGAGGCTTTTGGAGTAAGATATTCAGGATGTTAAGGAGGATCACAGGCATAGCAATCCCACAAAACCCAGAAATCGTCTTATTAAATTGTAGGCAAGACGGTCTATCCAAATTTTTTTTAAAACAAATTCACTTTATTCTTTTGGGAGCCAAGCTTACTCTTGCAAGGGCCTGGAAGAAGCCCTCAGTCTCCTTCAGTGCTACCAAGAGAAAAATCACATGGATCATGACCCAAAAAAAGTTAGCCAATATACTCCTAGACACGTCAGCCAATTTTGATAAAATATGGGCCCCCTGGAAGACTTACCTCAACCTGCCCGGCTGAGAGGTAATTATCATTTATTTTTGGCAAGGCTTTCCTGGTACTCCCTCTTTCCCCTTTTCTCTTCTTTCCTACTTCTATCTTCTCTATTGTCATTTTTTTGATAGGTCTTGTTTGATCTTTTATGGATGAATTTACAGGGAAGCGGCCCCCTGTGGCCTGCCGAGTCCGTGATTATGTTTTCTTGACCACTTCACTTCTTATTTGGTCCATAGGTTGTTACTAGTCGGGCCGGCATGTGGGGACTGAGTCCCCCCCTTCCTCCGGACACAGCAGGTTTCCAGAAGGGGTGTCGGCTGGAGGTGTTGGGTTTGGTCCCGCATCCCCCCGCACTAAGGAGCTAACCCTTGTATGGGATCATATTGGATATGCTCCCGTTTTTGGCTTGCTAATTTCTACACGCCTCGGGTAAGGCCTTCCCTTACTTTCTGTACAATATGATCTCTCGGTACACTTGTTAACCCAATAAAACTTGTTAAAATGAAGGCAATAATTCTAGATTGTACACTATTTTGAGCCCTATGACCTTCAAAAAGCTGATTTATGATGTGTATGGGCTTTCTTCTCAAGTCATAAGTAATATAACTACATACATTTAAACTGAGGGTGGTGGTGTTGATGCCCTCCCCGGGACACAGTTTTGATCCCTAATGGGGTGTCCGGGTTGGGGATCAGCAATCCTACCATATAACTAGTAAGGTTATGAGGTACGATGCCCAAGCTCAAATACAACATTTATTTGCATTCTATGCATAAATGTAATCCTCTGTTACATGCCGTAATACCCAAAGTGTACTACTGAGATGTTCATTTGTATACTGTTTCACGAAAATTCAATAAAAATTATTGAAAATAAAGTATATTCCCATGGGCAATACGTTTAAAAGGCTAAAAATAAAACCTATGTGGCTCACGGCCAAAGTTAAAAAAGTTATAAATGATAAGAAAAGAGCATTTAAAAAATATAAAAATGAGGGAACACGGGAGTGCGCATGTGCGGGAGCTCCGAGATGGTCGGATGATCAAGGAGCTCCGCACCTACCCCGGCTGGTGGCACCTCTAACCCTGCCAGAGATCACAAAAGGGGATCCATGTGAGAAGGAGACGATCCCCCCAAGTGAGGAGAGCACCGTGGCAGCCCAGAAGAAGCCTCGGAGGGCCTTTACAAGGTAGAGGTACACCCTTCTTCTCCCGCCGGGGTGTACCAATATGGCCGTGGCCACGGCCTAACAACACGGGCGGCCCCTACGGCAAGGGAGAAGACTCTCTAATACCCATATACAGCCTCAGCCTGGCCCAGCACCCGTACACGGGTGGAGGAGAACCCCCCCAAGGTTTTTCTTTCTGGTAGAAAAGGGGAGATAAGACGCACAATAACATCCCTGGGTGGACCAAGATTGCCGCGGCGCGGCCTAACATAACGAACGTTCCCTCACAGCGAAGAGGAGCTCCCCCAACTACTCCTCATTAGATTCCTTGATCTGACTCAGTAATCACAATTAAGAGAGTTTCGCAAGTCTAGGGTGGACCAAGATGGCCGCTGTTAAGGCCTAACAGAAGTCTCAATATACCAGCTTGCTTATCCTCTATTTAAAGTTTATGCCAGGGATGGGAGCATGTCTCTACAGGACTGAATAGAGCTACTTGAGACCAGGCGCATTAACAACGCCAAGACGCTACAAACTAAAGATCCTTACACTCATAAACCACATACTAAGCTCATACTAAGAGTAGGAGACTCTTCAGCACTGTAGTGCAACCTTACTTTCCAGAAACTGACAAGAAAAGGAGCTAATAAGAAGACATAGGCTCTCCCCAAAACACCTTATATGCAGGGTGCGTCGGCTAGGAGGTCACTGATATTTCCCCCCTCAGTTCCAAACCCAGACTCCCTCCTTGTAATGGCCTCAACTGGGGCAAACTCTCTTTCTTCACCTCAAGAAAGACTGATCATTTCACCAGCTACCCTCAACCTCACTCCAGGGCCAAATTTACCTGTTAACCAGCTTATGACAACTTCCCCAGCCTCTACCGAGTCCCTTCTGCGCCACGTCATGGAGGAGTCCCCTTTCTCTCCGGCAGCCCGCTCCCCTTTACAACAACAAGAGATGAACACTCCTGGCCCCTCTATCCTTAATACAGCAGACTTATTCATGAAATTCTCCAACCTCCTGGAAAGGGGATTAGCGAATACAGCCGCGAAAATTACTGGGGACATAAAAGCAGATTTCAACAATCTTGGTTCCATAATGGACGCTATCGAACAGAAACTGGACTTTACTGTGGCCAGAACTAACCAAAACTTTGACCACTTACAAGTCTTACAGGACCAAATAGATACCGCCCTGGCAAGAATAGACGACCTTGAAAACAGATCACGACGATACAATTTCAGGGTGAGAGGCCTCCCGGAGAGCATCACCGAAGTTTCTCCAGCTATTCAGGATCTGATTCAATCCGTCATTCCAAATGTTCCTAAACATAGGCTCGAATTGGATAGAGCTCACAGGGCATTGGGGCCCCCTAGAAAAGATGGCTCCCCCAGTAACATCATTGTCAAACCGCATTTTTATGCCATCAAAGAGGAGCTGATTTATCCCCAAACACCATCCAAAAGAGAAGAGCCCTCAAACCGCTTCTCATGATTTTGCAACACGCAGAGCTAAAATACTGGTGGGCCTTTCCGTTTTGCCGTTAAATTTAACCTAAAGGGGAAAACGTACTCCTTCACCAACCTTGCTGAGGGGGAAAAACTCCTTTTACAACTCAAACTTATCTCCCAAGAAGCACCGATGGATCTCACTGACCCAACTAGCTCCCACTCCAAGCGACCGCTCCCTTCCAGCCCGGTCTCTCCGCTCTGGTCCAAGTCAAAGAGCAAGAAGACTAAGGACAATAGACCCCCGTAACTAGTCAGCTGACATTGTGGGTTTTGGTCTTCCCTTCCTGTAGGGATTGTGAACCCATGGGGGATTGGGCATATTCTCTCCTCTCCAAGAGTAAAGCCACCCACTTGGAGCTACTTGGCTCCTACCTGTTTGTCTCTTGATTTTTGAAAGATATCATTTTTATAACAAAGTCATCATTTTGTTTCTCTGTTTCTAAGCCTCCCTTTTGTTTGCTTTTAGATAAATGTTCAATCAAGGGGTGGCCCGGTTGGGGTAGGTCCCCATGCGCCTCCACTTATCCCGGGATCTCCATGGATTTCCTTGGGCTAAGTTGTCTGCCCTTAATGGGTCAGATAATAGTAGTTCCCATTTACCCTGTTCTTGTTTGTACGCCTCCTAGGAGGTCATGGTTGGTGGGCCAGGGGGGTCTCTCACCCCCCCGACACCACCTCCTATTGCTATTTGTAGATGTAAATGTCCCAGTAGTTTATTCTTCCTCTACACCTTCCCTTTTCTTATTTCTTGCCTATGGTTAAAGCACCAAACCTTTTTTTCTATTCCAGATGCCTCCAGGCCTACCAGTTATGGTCTGGGATTACAGTTTTTCTTAGGATGTTACTATACCCATGTGGGGGTCTCCGTTCTCGGGGTGAGTACTGCTGCTGTTACAAGCTTTGACTACCTTCTGCTCCATGGCTAAAGCTTCCGACAGACATATTCAAATAGCTAGCCATAATACCCAGGGGCTTAACTCCCCCCTAAAGAGGAAGAAAATGTTCTCCCAATACAAAACTCTTAACTTAGATGTCGTTCTGCTACAGGAAACCCACTTTCCTTCACGGTATAGCCCTAAATTCCTCCACTCACATTTTCCTTTATTCTTTTTGGCTAACGCAGAATCCAAAACCAAAGGAGTTGCAATCATTTTTTCCAAATCCTCTGGCTTTTCCCTCCTGGGGGAAATTAAAGACCCAGAAGGAAGATACATTTTAGTTAAAGGTTCCATTGACGGGATTGTATACACTTTTATATCCTACTATGCCCCTAATAAAGGTCAACTAAATTTTTTTCAAACGCTGTTTGAAACTATCCAACCCCACCTGGAGGGCAGGGTCATTCTGGGTGGCGATTCCAATATCGCCCTAGATCAAGGGCTGGATAAGTCCAAACCCCTGGGGCGACAATTAACACGACCGTCTAGAGGGAGCCTTAAACTAGCTAAATTGATTCATTCCTTTCACTTGTCAGACGTATGGAGGGAATTGAACCCATCCAGGAGAGATTATACTCACTTGTCGCATCCTCACAACTCGTACGCGAGAATAGACCACTTGCTAATAGAATCCCAGGCTACCCCGCTGGCGATGAAATCACGGATAGTTGACACACCACTCTTGGACCACTCACTAGTCCTAATGCAAATTCGATCCAACCCTAACTATATAAAACAATTTTTGTGGAGACTAAATGAATCACTGCTGTCTGACCCGGTTAAAGTGTCCGAAATTAATAATTGCTTAAAGGAATACTTTCTTTCAAATAATAAAGAAGGGACTTCAGCAGAAGTCCTTTGGGCCGCACACAAAGTATTTATAAGAGGTAAGCTTATACAGCTTGCCTCGCAAATTAAGAAAGAAAGAACAGCAGACCTATCAAGCTCGGAGAAGGCATTCGCCTCACTACAGGCGGCCCATAAGATAGACCCCTCCAAAACTTCCACTGACCATCTGGATAAAGCTAGGTTAGAACTCAATTTGGCTTTAACAACTAAAGCAGAGAAATCAATCCGGTGGAGTGGGCAAAAGTTTTACACACAGAGTGATAAGCCAGGTTCAATGTTAGCAGCTAGACTCGCGCCGCAAAGTCATTTACACCATCTCCCTAAAATCAGAGTACCAGGACATTTTTTACAAACCCACAGAAAATTTTGGAGTCCTTTCATATGTTTTATTCAGACCTTTACAGCAAGCCTAAGCAAGATCATCAAGACTCCCTCTCAGCATTTCTTGAGGATATCCCCCTCCCCTCCCTGTCCCGCGAGCATAAACAGATTCTTGAGGCTCAATTTTCAGAGGAAGAGGTGGGGGAGGTCATTAGGGCTTCAAGAAGGGGATCAGCTCCGGGGCCCGATGGCTTTTCCACACCTTATTATAAAACCTATGCTGAGACACTCATCCCACATATGACTAGATTCTTTAACTCTAACATGTGGGGCAGCCCCCTAGATCCACACCTCAACATGGCCTATATAACGGTTATTCCAAAACCAGACAAAAACCCCGAAGAGGTAGGCAACTATAGACCCATATCGTTGATTAACAATGACATCAAAATCTTAACGAAAATCTTGGCGAATAGGCTCTCTTCCGTTATCAACACTTACATCCATAAAGATCGGGTAGGGTTCATCCCAGGCAGATAAGGGCCAGACCAAACACGCAGAGCTATCGACCTGATTTCCAACCTACAATCTAACTGGGAGGGTGGGGTTAAGCAGCGAGGCATGGTTCTATCCCTTGATCTCCAGAAGGCTTTTGACTCTATTTACTGGAACTACATTTTTATGATTCTGGAGAGATGGGGATTTGGCCAGCGTTTCTTAGGGATTATTAAGGCACTCTACTCCTTCCCCTCGGCTCAAATAAGGTTACAGGCGTACCTCTCCAACCCGATAGCCATTGCCAAAGGGACAAGACAAGGTTGTCCACTTTCCCCACTGATCTTCGCCATAGCTATCGAAACCCTAGCAATCGCTATACGTCAAAACCCTGACATTCAAGGGGTCTCCTGTGGTCCTCAGATCCACAAATGTGGTCTCTGCAGACGACATCCTGCTTTTCATTGCTTCCCCTCACACATCCCTTCCTAATTTAAGTTGATTACTAGATGATTTTGCTAAATACTCGGGCTTAGCAGTGAACTACTCCAAATCGCACGCTCTGAATATTTCCCTCTCGCAGGAAATGGTCACGTCACTGGAAGGTTCTTTTCCCTTTAAATGGAGCCGGTCCTCTATCAAATACTTGGGGATCAATTTGACGGCCAAAATAGAGGACTTATATGAGGGTAACTTTCCCTCCATTTACCGAAAATTAGAGGAAGACATAAAATTATGGTCGAAGGGTAATCTCTCCTGGATGGGCAGAATCAATGCAGTTAAAATGACTCTCCTCCCGAGGATTTTATACTTTTTTAGAGCCCTACCCATCCCCATCAGGAGAAATCACTTAAGGTCCCTTCAGAGTAAAATCCTTAAATTTGTATGGGGCAACTCAGGATTTAGGTTCTCTTAAAGCACATTATTTCGCCACAGGAAGAAAGGAGGTTTGAGTGTTCCCTCCCTCCTCAAATACTATCAAGCAGCCAGACTGGCTCAAATATCCCGGGTCTACACTAAGCATGAGAAACTAGACTGGATCCAGATAGAACGACAGGCAATACCACAGTTTACCATAGACTTCCTCCTCTGGACTCATCCAAAAAAAAGACCCCCTATACTATCCCCAACCCTTTCCCACTCACTAGCCCTTTGTGATTCACTGCAAAATCATCCTGCACTCATTTCCACTTTAACTCCCCTAGCACACATTTTCCACAATCCAGACTTCCCCCCCGGCTTAGATATTAAAGCGTTTCAATGGTGCTTGGACAAGGGGCTGTACTGTATAGGACATTATTTTACTCCTTCAGGCCCAATTTCTTGGGGCCATTGTATAAACAAACTGGATACCCCGGCCTCTGAAAAATTCAGATTTCAACAAATCTACCATTTTCTTAAACATATCTGGAAAGAAAAACCTCCTCCTCCTAAAATTACAGCCTATGAAACTTGGTGTGGCCAGGCCATGGAGCAGAGGGGAGGAATCTTAGTGGTATATGCAGCCCTCACTCAGTAAACGGATAAGACCCTATACATGAAGCAGTGGGAGTAGGATCTTCAGATCTCATGGGACCTAGAAACATGGCACGTTGCACTCTCCAACTCCTCCCGAGGCATCCTAAATACGATCCTCATGGAAGCTAGCATTAAAGTCATCACCAGATGGTATCTCACTCCATCTAAACTAGCCATATTTATCCCACGGCTAACCCACAATGTTTCAGAGGTTGTGCTCTGCTCGGCTCTATGCCACATATATGGTGGGAATGCCCTAAGATTAGACCGTTTTGGAGAAGAATCTTCAATCTCATTGCAAAGCTCACCAGGTCACAGGTTCCTAGATCCCCTGAGATCGCTCTCCTTAATGCCCACATCCCGAATCTGTCAAAACCCAGCAGAGAACTGGTTTAATTTATCTTAATCGGTGCCAAACTTTCCATTGCTAAATCCTGGAAAAAATCAAGGGTGTCTTTTGCTGCAACAGTACGGAAAATCTCCTGGACCATGTCACAGGAGAAGATGGCCAGTATACTATCAGACTCCTGCAAAAAGGGGATATGGGAGCCATGGGCCAATTATATAGGGGTCTCCTTAGTCCCAGGATTCCCCCCTCAGTCAAAAGGCTATAACCCGATTTGACTCAAGGTGCTTCTTCTCTTTTCTGTTTTTCTCCTTCTCTCTCCTGTTTCCCCTTTTCATCCCTGGTTACTCCTTTCTTCTTCCACATCTCAGATTATCCTTGATATTAGCCGCTGTTGGTTCTTTGTTTTCTTTAAGCTAATCGACTCTGTTAGGTGCAAGAGTCCCCGCTCTGGGGGTCGCTATGCATACATTCCCTATACTTTGGCTTTTATCAGAAATAGGAGGCAGGCTATAGTGCCAGGTGCTCCTTTTGAGACATACCTCCCTCTCCACGCACAGTGTGTTCCCGTTATGTGGTGCGGGGAGGATGGGGATGTTTCAAAATTTTACTCAGCTTTCTCAGGATGTTTATTAAGATACCTTGCTTCGCCTCCAAATAATGCCTCCCAGTTGGAATTATAGTTGGGTTTGTCAATTGTGATATCAATGATAATCTAATAATTTTTTGTTTGATCACTTCTCCTTTATACTATTGCAATGTATATTGCTTGTCTTGTACAATTTTCAATAAAATCATTGAAAGAAAAAAATGAGGGAACACTATCATCTTTTAAATGTTACAAAGAATATAACAGAATATGTAAACAGGAAATCAAGGACGCAAAAATTCAAAACGAGCGACAGATTGCAAAAAATAGTAGGACAAACCCCCAAAAATTCTTCAAATATATTAAAAAATTAAAACAGTAAAAAGGACAGGTCTGAGCATGTAGGCCCTTTATAAAATAATATAGAGTGCGTGACTGTGGTCAAAGAGAAGGCAAACTTATTAAATACATTCTTCAGCTCTGTGTATACAAAGGAGCATGGGGGAGATCATGTCCCCAATGGGGGTGGTAGTGACACAGCCACAAATGATCCACAATGGCTAAAAAGTGAAATGGTCCAGAAGTATTTAGACAGAATAAATGTAGATAAAGCACCTGGACCAGATGGCATTCATCCACGGATCCTAAAGGAATTGAGCTCTGTCATTTCAAAGCCATTGTATATAATTTTTAGGGACTCCTTAATGACTGGAATAGTACCACTGGATTGGCGTAGGGTCAATGTGGTGCCCATATTTAAAAAGGGATCAAAGTCTTTACCAAGTAAGAATAGACCTGTTATAGACCTGTTAGTTTAACTTCTATAGCTGGGAAGATACTGGAGAGTTTAATAATAGACCACATAGATGAGTTCTTGTTGCCCCTGTACAAATCATTAGTAAGACCTCATTTGGAATATGCAGTTCAGTTTTGGGCACCAGTTCTCAAAAAGGATATCGGGGAACTTGAGTAAGTGCAAAGAAGGGCAACCAAACTAATAAGATGCATGGAAGAGCTCAGTTATGAGGAAAGAGTAGAGGAACTGAATTTATTCTCTCATGAGAAGAGGAGATTAAGGGGGGATATGATCAACATGTACAAATACATAAGTGGTCCATATAGTGAACTTGGTGTTGAGTTATTTACTTTAAGGTCATCACAAAGGACAGGGGGGCACTCTTTACGTCTAGAGGAAAAAAGATTTCATCTCCAAATACGGAGAGGTTTATTCACAGTTAGAGCTGTGAAAATGTGGAATTGACTCCCCCCAGAGGTGGTTTTGGCCAGCACGGTAGATTGCTTTAAAAAAGGCCTGGATTATTTCCTTAATGTAAATAATATAACTGGGTACTAACATTTTTAGATAAAGTTGATCCAGGATGAATCCAATTGCCTCTCGGGGGATCAGAAAGGAATCCCCCCCCCCCGCTATAGCAAATCGGATCATGCTTTGCTGGGGTTTTTTGCCATCCTCTGGATCAACTGTGGGTGAAGGGTCGTATATGGGATTGTATGGTTATAGATAATTTTTTTATTTTTTTTTGGTTGAACTAGATGGACTTGTGTCTTTTTTCAACCTGGCTAACTATGTAACTATGTAGCTAAGACAGTACCTCATACCAATAACGCCTGTACCTTACACCAATCCAACTCTTGATATCGCTGCTGCTCTGCCACCATCACCAGCTAAATACATTTCTCCTGGCCTGCCACTGTCACCATTACCAGTTCCTACCACCTCTACTGGTCTGCTACCATTACCAGCTCCTACAATCTCTCCTGGCCTGCCTCCATTACCAGCTCTTGCCATCTGTCCTTGCCTGCTGCTGCTACCATTATTAGCTCCTTCCACCTTTGCTGGCCTGCCACCATTACTAGCTTCAGCAACCTCTGCTGCCCTGCTACAATTACCAAGTCCTGTCACCTCTGCCTGCCTGCCACCAATAAAGCTCCTGTATCATGTGTTGTCCTGCCTCATTACCACCTCTTATTCCACCTCTCCTGGTCCGCCACTGTCACACTTACTAGCTCCCACCACCTCTGCTGGCCTGCTATCCTTACCAGCTCCTGCCACCTCTGCTGGCCCTGCTAACATCTGCCACCTCTGATGGTCTGCTGTCATTATCAGCTCCTGCCACCTCTGCTGGCCTGCTACCATTACCAGCTCCCCTTTTCTTGCTTCTCACCATTAATAGTAGGGATGGGCCCCGGTTCAAGTTGAATGCATGTTCGACTCAAACATCGGGGGTTCGCCTTATCGGCACATCCCGAACATTATGGGGCATATGCGGGAATTTCGAGTGCCCCATAATGCATTCCAATTGCAGGGGAAATGCCGCCTGCTGATTGGCCAAAGCATGCACGTGACCTGCATGCTTTGGACAATCACACAGCTCTCTGCTGTGAGAGCTATGAGTGGCCAAAGGCAGGGTGCCTTTAGCCAATCACTGCTCAGCAGCCTCAATCCATGCCCCACACTATATAAAGCCGCTTGTACAGCGGCTCTATGTAGTGTGTATAACAGTGGATAGAGAGACAGTGAGCTTAGCTAGCAGCGGTAGGCAGTTTAGTGTAGCTAGCTCTTGGGCTGCCACCATTACCAGTTCCTGCCACATGTACTTGCCTGCCAACTTTTCTAGCCAGCCACAGTTAACTGGATACTAATAGTTATAGGCAAAGTTGATCCAGGGAATATCCAATTGCCTCTTGGGGGATCAGGAAGGATTTTTTTCTGGGGTTTTTTGCCTTCCTTTGGATCAACTGTGGGTATAGAATTGTGTATATACAATTGTAAAAAAAATTTTTTTTTTTCCCCTTTTATTGGTTGAATTAGATGGTGTCCTTTTTCATCCAGACTATGTAATTACCAGCTTCTGTTACCTCTGTTGGTTTGTAACCATCACCAGTGCATGCACCTCTCCATTCCAGCCACCATTACCAGCTCCTGCCACATCTGCTAGTCTGCCACCAATATGAGCTTCTGTTATCTCGACTAGACTGCCATTGCCAACATCTGCCCCCCTGCTGACCTACCTTTATTACTAGCTCCTGCCACTTCTCCTGGTCCACCACCATTAGCAGCTCTTGCCACCTTTGCTGGCCTGCCACCATTACCAGTTCCTACATTCTCTGCTGTCCTACCAACATTACCAGTTGCTGCAGCCTTTCCTGTCCTACTCCAGTTCTACAGCACTGCAAATGAACCACTCCTAATGTTTCTGCAGCTGGGCCTCAGATGCAAAATGTCTAATGTTTAGGGAAAATCATGCTCTTTTTCTCCTGGTTTGTGGCCTATTCCAGTGCTCTGGCACTTAAAATATGTGTGGTTATTGTCTCTCTGAAGTAATACATTCTAATGTTTGCTTGAGGATAAAAAACATCTCATCTTTACTTATTACATTACGGTCTAAACAAGCTGCTTACATATTCCAAAGCAAATGTATAATATTTCTGGCTTTTGTATCTTAAATAACACAATTTAATTTTTACTTTATTTGAAAAATTGCCTCATCTCTGCCTCTGTGCAGCAACTGTACACTACTTGTAGCTATTGCATCCGAAATAATACATACAATGTATAATTTTTATTTCAGGCTACAAACTTCTCATCTATCCCTCTTACATTGTGGCCTAAGCAAGCTGCTATGTTTTTCCACTGGCCAGTTTGGGTTTATGCTGCTCTATGTAAGCCAAGCAATAATATAAAAGTAAAAAAACCTATTACACATGCAAAATATGTGATGCCAGATGTGTTTTGTGAGATTTGCACTGTTCTCTATTACCACATGTGGCTAAGAAGGCATCTCCCAAACATGTAAGTTGAAAGAATTTGTCATGTTTCCTTTGAAGCTGCATTAAAAGGAGGACCTTCTCACTGTAAGGTATTTTTTTAACTTTTTTTTTTTGCATTGGTATGTGTCCACCATGGCAGTACCCACCTGCCCATGCCATTTGTTTGACAATTCTTTACCTATTATCTTTAAAAATTGTCAGAATTTATTTTCAAGATTAATGCACCTATGGACCAATGTGGTTCAGGTTCTGGTTCGCAATCTCTGATCTTCATGAGTGGTCCAACGATTCCCCGCAAACTGAACCTAGACACATTAACTTGTTCCTACTTGCCACTCCAAGGAATTGGCATACTTGTGATTACCATGCAGTAATTTTCAATCAAAGCATGTCTATGGCACATTTTGTGGAAAAATAGAAATAAATACACAGTAGAGTCACTGAACACCTTTGCAGATTAGCCAGTGAAACTCCCAGCAAATGCTTTGAAAACCCTAAGTTTGGTTTGCCTTAGGCTACAGTGCATACATATGAAATGAATTTATGTCTTTATTGTATTCTTTAAGCTATGTTTCTCAACAGCTGCTATTAGCTAGTTTTGATAGGATAAAAGTCCCTTGATGCAGGTCAACAAATAGAAACAATGCAGCACAGTAAGTAACAAATATCAATTTTCTACACTCAACAACAAGAAAACTGCTTCAAGCCAAATTCTCCTTAGACCTTCTAAAACAAAAAAAAAATAATATGTTAGGGTCCATGCACACTAGGCAGCTAAAAAAATGCCAGAACCACTGGAAGAAAAAGCAACATAAAAATGCTCATGGTGGCTCCTAATGCACAAGGGCAAGAGTTTATGGGCATTTACTTTTATAAGCATTTTTTTCCAAGTTATTCCCCTCTGCTCATTTTTCGCTATAATCAATGTACACTTGTAAATGCCAAAAACTCCTAAATTCTGCATTTTTGCATGTTTATGAGCGTCTATGCGCATCAAGTTTTCTGCCCTCTTAAAAATGCTTCTCTGCAAATATGCCTGCAAACTCTCTAATGTGCATGGACACATAGACTAACATAGAGCTGCTTACATAGGCTGAAGTAAAAAATGGCAAAAGTCTGTATAAGCAGCATTTTTTATGCCCACTGAGCATGGACCCATAGATTGTTTTACTATATAACAGTCTAAAATGGAACATATTAGGAAGTAAAATATCTGTGTAAGAAATTCATTTCAGATTGTTTTAAGACAGAAGCTAGCATTCTCTGACTCCAAAACCACATACTAGCTTTACAGCCATTAAACTGATTTTTACTACACGTTTAAGAGATTTGAACCATTAATGGGCAGGCTGAATGCATGAAGTTGCTTTATTAATCAACTTGAGTACAACTAGCCTACCAGATTCTATAGCAGCCACTAGCGATAATCACTGTCTTCTCCCTGAGGTGACAACTTCCCCGCCGCCCGCCCCCGCCTCCCCACCAGGATAAGATAATTGCTGATTACCCTGTCAGCACTGCCTGTGTTGATGGGGGAATCATGCAAATTTTAACTGTGTATGGCCTGCCTAAGTGGGAGTTCCATTTGCCAGTTTATTAGATACACAATTGGCAACAGGTGCAGTTGCACATAATGCTCCTGATTCTGATGTTTGCCTATGCAGAGTCAAAGCCCAGTGCCCTATTAGCATCCCCCTACCAATTCTCCCTTTATATACCCCCCCCCCCCCATTGTCGAAGTCTTCTGTCACTAATAGCGATCACCGACGATATCTTAGACCATCCGAT
>BLSH010015243.1:24170-38502 GCA_018402905.1 Glandirana rugosa
TTGCCACCTTTAAGACGTTCAAAGGAGGTGAAACATTTACATTTCATCTAGAGGCCAGTTTTTGCAATAATATTCAATCTTGTCCGACACCAACAAACTTTTTACAAAAAAAAACAAACAACCACAGCCTGTTCTAACTTATAATAACGTTTTTGACCGGAGATCTACTTTACATTTACAAAGTGGAGGAAACTTGCAGAATTTCCACCGTTTTATTTGTTTTGTTGGAAGCTGGCCAGTGCATTTTCACTTAATTAAACATAGTTCTGAATAATATATAATGACTTTCTAAACATTCTAATTGTCATAAAAAAGTGTACCTTTGGTCAGAGTTCATGCTGTTACAGGCTAGCAAAATTTTTTGAGCCACTCAATAACCTTGCACAGGTACAGTGTGTGTTACAGGAGATGTTATATTACTTAAAGGAAATTAAGTTGACTTTATGACTTTGGATTCAGCTCATCCTGCTGACCCAGCAATGAGATACGTCCTATGCATTTCTACTGCTTCACTAGTCTTTTGGCTTTTTCTTCATGCCCCTTGGGAGCAATCACCTTTTCCAGTCCTGCTGCTATTTCACCCGCCAAAGGCGTCATTCCAGTTCTTTATAAGTCTGAGGATTTGTCCACACAGAGACATGACTCAGAGTTACATGAGCATTCAGAAGCTAGGAGGTTTCAACCAGACAGACCATGAAAAACTAACAGGATAAAGAAAAACTGCTGTACTATTACAAAGAATATGAGTTAAAAGGCACACATAAAGCGGGCCTATGAAAACTGCTGTACCATGCTAAAAAATATGTATTACAGGGCTGATAAAAATTAAATGAGACCCATAGTCAAAAAAAACATGTTTATATAAATAGATATGCAAGATATTTAACCCCAAGGGTTAAAAAGCTGAAAAACTGGCTGAAAAGATTATTGTTTTTCAAAAAAAGTAAATAATTAAATGTAATCAAGAATATATATCTATTATACTGTATATAGGGTAAGCCCCTGCATGGAAGGATTGTGGATGGCATGCATATGTCACTGAAGTTTCTCACATACACATGCTAAGGGGCTCCAGGGTTTTGGAACATGGAACCCAGAGGCTTTGTAGAGCTTTGAGTGGGCTCCATTCCTTTTTCCATATCTCACCTGGTAGCCAGACCCCATTTGTAGGCTCAGCTGTTCAAATGCCTTTATATATGGCAGATGTTTTCTTTGTTTTATGCTATTGACTTGCTGTACAAAGTCCCCCTGCATTAAAAGCATTTTTGTTTGCCAACTTGCTATATAAAAATACAGAACAAGATTGCTTGAATTGTTCCTGAGTGTCCCTGTCTCATGCATAATTTATCGTCAAATATTAAATGAGCTTGCCTCCCTTACAATATTTTCCAGACCCAAGCTCATCCCCAGTATTAACCATCAACTGATAAAGAGAGTGTGAGTAATCCCTTTTATTGGCTAATTTAATCTATGCAAGCATTTACAACCTTAGGGACCTTAGGTCCCTTCTTCAACCATTGTACACTGATTTTAAATACCCTTTAGTAAAACAGAATTGATGCTTCTATGATAATTTGTCCACATAAAAAATTGAGCTTTCTAACAAGAAGTCTACTTGTTCATTTGTTGAAAGCTTCTGTGAAATTGAAAATTTAGATGGGCGCAGGTTACTTGTTCTATTTCAGTGGTACAGGAAATGTTAAAGCCCTACTCTAGAAACCAGGGCTGTATTTACATCTCAGCAGCCTATAGGCAGAGAATTCCTAAACCCAGCTCTCCACATATCCCTTCTACTACCCCTATACCCACCTCTCCTCATACCCCTTCTACTACCCCTATACCAACTTCTCCGCATACCCCTTCTACTGCCCCTATACCCACCTGTCCTCTCCACTTACCCCTTCTCCTACCCCTATACCCATCCCTCCTCATACATCTTCTACTGCCGCTATGCCCAACTTTCCTATCCTCATACCCCTTCTACTGCTCCTATACCCACCTCTCCTCATATCCCTTCTACTGCCCTTTACCCACCTCTCCTCTCACAGGCACCCTCCATAGCTGCATATAATTACATAGTTGGTAAGGTTGAATAAAGATAACAGTCCATCCAGTTCAACTTGTGTTGGAGTGTGTGTGTTGAAAATAATTTCCCATATCCCCATATATTGTATTCACTTTGATGTACGTCCAAGAGTCTTTTAAAACTATCCATGCTCCCTACCACCACCACCTATTGCAGAAGAGAGTTCCACATCCTTACCACCCTGACAGTGAAAAAACCCCTACGCAGCTCCATAATTTCCCATGGCACAGACAGTCCCCTTATTTCTCCATTACTCTCTTCTTCTTTTCACATTTCTCTGGTCCTCACACTCTATTTGCTCCTTCTCATTCATTGCTAGCCGTTCTATGCTTGCCCCCTCACATGTTATGGCTATCTGCCCTTTCAGATTACATCTGCCATTATGGTGTCTCCTCAGTTCTTCCATTCATATACGGCAACCTATCTCACACAGCCCTCCACTCTCCCTCCTCCTCCTGTCGGTCCCCAATAACCCTTCCCATTCTTTCTCTCACTCTCTCTCCCACTGCCTCCATTGCTGCACAGTGCACAACACTTCCAGTCTTGCCACTTACCTCATTCTCCTCTCCAGTGGAGCCTTCCAGTGGGTGAGCAGGCTACAACAATGTTCCCCCCATCCTGAAATCATGTGCCCGCACCACGATTGTTCCCCCAGGCTAGTTTCAGGCCAGCAGCCTGATCGGTAAAAGATGCGGTTGGACGGGTGCAGCGACACCAGAGGGGTGACACCATCGCAGTCAGATTTCACTTCCTAATTGATGGTGTCACCTCTCTGGCAGGTCCCCCGCACCACCCTAAGAAATGCCACTGCTGGGCGCTCCTCCATGAATGGCACCAGTAGGCACATGCCTACAGTGCCTAATGATCAATCTGGCCCTGCCAGAAACAGTGTTTTGCACATTTGTTAAATCCTTATTTTATTTATTGTTAGTAAACCAATTTTAAGACTAATAGATAAGACCCCAAAAACCAAGCATTTTCTGAAAGCATAAGACCAGTAGACCAGTAGAGATGGGCCGAACATCCCCTGGTTCGGTTTGCGCCAGAACTCCCGATCAAAAGTTCAGACCCGAACTGCGAACCCTATTAAAGTCTATGGCACCCGAACTTGAAAAATCAAAAGTCCCCTTTTTGAAGGCTTATATTCAAGTTATTGGCCATAAAAAAGGGTATGGGGGCCCGGGTACTGCCCTGGGGGACATGTAATGCAAAAAAAACTTTTAAAAAATAATTGTTTTTAACCACTTGCTTACTGGGCACTTAAACCCCCCTCCTGCCCAGGCCAATTTTTAGTTTTCAGCGCTGTCACTTTTTGAATGACAATTGCGCGGTCGTGTGATGTTGTACCCAAACAAAATTGACTTCCTTTCCTTCCTACTTTCCCACAAATAGAGCTTTCTTTTGGTGGTATTTGATCACCTCTGCATTTTTTATTTTTTGCACTATAAACAAAAAAAGAGCGACAATTTTGAAAAAAGAACAATATTTTTTCATTTTTGCTATAATACATGTCCAAAAAAAAAATAAAAAAAAAAATGTATTCACCAGTTTAGGATGATATATATTCTTCTACATATTTTTGGTAAAAAAAACCACAATAGGCGTATATTGCTTGGGTTGCGTAAAAGTTATCACATCTCCCAACTATGGAAATTGATTTATGGCATTTTTATTATTATTTATTTTTTTTACTAGTAATGGCTGTGATGTGTGTTGGACATTTTTGACACTTTTTTGGGACATTGACATTTATACAGCGATCATAGCCACTGATTACTGTATAAATGTCACTGGCAGGGAAGGGGTTAACACTAAGGGGGCGATCAAGGGGTTAACTGTGTTCCTTCAGCAGAGCGGGGAACTGCCGTGTTTACATCGGCAGTCCCCCATTCTGGCTCTCTGTTAGATGATAGTGGGTCTCCGGCGGACATTGAGTCCACCCGACCTGTGGGCATGCTCCCGCAGCATGCGGCAGGCACGAGAGAGCACTGGCAGCAGCTGTGAGGATGCGCGGGGAGCGTGCAAAGGGGCGGACGTCAATTGACAGCGCCCTGTCAAGGTATATCCGCGCTGTAGCCGTCAATCGGCTATAGCGCAGATCTGAAGTGGTTAAAGGAGCAGTGATGCTTAAAGTGAAACAATAAAAATGAAAAATTCCTTCAAATATAGTGCCTGAGGGGTCCCCTTAGTCTGCCTGTTAAGTGGCACATCTGTACCATGTATAGAACCTGCTGCAGCAAAAATGATATTTATAAAGAAAAAAATGGCATTTAAATTGATTTTCCCTGCAAGCTTTCTTTATTTAGTAAACAATGGTTTGGGAAGCCAGTATGTATAAAGTCTGTTGTCTCTTTTGCAGACTTTGGATAGAGGAAACAGTTGTGTAAAAATTGGGCTTTGGGTGTTGGTTGTGCCTTCACCCCGTAACCCTATAGAGATACCCTTGATGAAAGCAAGAATTGGCCTTGCTGTAAAAAAATGGAATTTGATGCCCCTATCAAACTGTTGCAGAAAAAATGTTTTTTGGTTGTTGAAGGTGCCTTCACCCCGCAAGACTATAGATGTACTCTTGATGAAAACAAGAATTGGCCTTGCAGTAAAAAATTTACATTTGATGCCTCGGTCAAACATTTGAGGAAAAATTGGTAACGTGACTGCCTATTTGTTGTTCATCAGTGTTATCCCCTCTCTGTAGACTCATGTTACTCCCTTCCTCTACCTCAGAACCAACATCAGAATCAAGTAATGTCTGTGCATCCTCAAGAAGCAAGTGGCTGATGCTGTGTTCGCATTCAGCTGAATCCTCCACGCATGATGCTGGGGCTATGGCAGAAGTAACTGTGGACAAAGTGGCAGAATAAGCTGCTCTGGCAGCTGCTGTAGACTACGCACTAATGTCAGCTTGGGTCATATGGAACTCGAACTTGAAAAATCAAAAGTGCCCATTTTGAAGGCTTATATGCAAGTTATTGGCCTTAAAAGGGTATGGGGCCCAAGTACTGCCCTAGGTGACCAAAGCAAAAATGTTTTTTTTAAAAAGATTGTTTTTAAAGGAGCAATGATTATAATGATGCTTTAAGTGAAACTAAAAATTCCTTTAAACATAGCGTCTGAGGGGTCCCATTAGTTTGCATGTAAAGTGGCGTGTATAGAACCTGCTGTAGCAAAACTGACATTTATAAAGGAAAAAGTGACATTTAACAAGATTCAAGATTTTTTGAATAAATTCTGGTGTCTCTTTGGCAGACTTTGGATGGAAATAACAACGTTTTGCACCACAGTGAGCAAGCCTTATGTGAAGAAGCCAAATTATAGTACACTCAGGCCAAGATTAACTTTTTTTTAGATAACGTCTGGTATCTCTTTAGCAGACTTTAGAAGTAACCGGTGCGGAAAAATTGGGCTTTGGGTGTTGATGGTGCCTTCACCATGTAACCTTCTAGAGGAACTCTTGATGAAAGCAAGAATTGGCCTTGCTGTAAGAAATTGAAATTTGATGCCCCTGTCAAACAGTTGCGGAAAAGTTGGTCTTTGGGTGTCGTGGTGCCTTCATCCTGTAACCTCCAAGAGGTGCTCTTGATGAAAGCAAGAATTGGCCTTGCTGTAAAAAGTTGAAATTTGACACCCCACAATTGCGGAAAAACTGTTTTTTTGGTGTTGGTGGTGCCTTTGCCCCATAACCTTCTAGAGGTTCTTTTGATGAAAGCAATAATTGGCCTTGCTGTAAAAAATTGAAATTTGATGCACCTAAAAAACAGGTGCAGAAAAATTGGTAATTGGATGTAATTGTGCCCATGAATACTTCAATATAAAATCAACACCCACAAAGCTAGGCAGCCTAGCAGAGATTCGAGATCCCGAAAACACAAATTCAGTGACATCGGCTTCAGGGACTTGATAGCTGCTGCTAATCCAGGGCTGATTCATATTGACACATGACATCCTGTCAATGGAGTCTGTGGACAGACGCACTCTTATCTGTCACAAAACCTCCAGCAACACCCGAATGCCCTTTCAGAAATCACGCTGGATACAGGGCAGTCCAGCAGCTCAATTGCATACTGGGCAAATTCTGGCCAGTGGTCTATTCTCATGATTTAGTAACCCAGATGATTGTCAACTGGATAGCTCTCTATGTCTGTTTTTGCCCCTAGATAATTTTCCACTATATGATGCAGACGCTGCTGATGGGATCTTAAAGCTGACAGCCCTGGGCACAGATGACAACATTTTTTTTTAAATGCATCACTGAGGCAGCTCCCTTCTCCATTGCTGCTCATTTGACCAACAGAAGCCTCAAAAATAGCTTTTTCATGAGACTGTAACCTACCAGAGTCTTGAAAGGTGTTACATAAACTCCTCTTTAAGGTGTCCTCAAGATAATTAATTTTATGCTCCCACTGCGAGGGCAGGATGAGTTCCATGACCTTCCCCTTGTAATGGTGGTCAAGGAGGGTTGCCAACCAATAATGATCCTGCTTCTTGATGCCACAAATTATCAGGTCCTTTCACAGGCTTTGAAAAATAAGGGAGACCATGCAATGCAAGTTTGCAGAGGCATGAGAAGCACAGTCCTCGGGATCACTGAGGATTACAGTATCTGGAACTGCCTCCTACATGCCACATACTACTCCCAAGGTTTCTGGTAGACATGTGCAATTTGTTTCGTAACGAGATGAAATTCTAATGAATTTTGCATAATTCGGACATTCGGATGCATCCGAATGTCCGAATAAAACAATAACAACAATTATAATGAAAATAACTAATTAATTTGTCATGATTTGTTAATTTGTTAAAGGTCTAATGAAACAAAATGTTAACTCTGAGTAAATCTTACTTTCCAATCAGCTGATTCATTTTGTGCTGGAGGTTGGATTACTAGCAAAGTGCGTTCCTGAGTGAGAAGAATGTTGTATTGTATTAGAGCATAGGAGAAGAAATATTGTCATTGTGTGTGTTAATGGATTCAATAAACAAAAGACTTTCCAAACTACGAATCATTATATTGAATATACAGTATATACATACATAAATAACAAATTTTCCGAAAACTAAACAATTAAACAATAAAACGGATTGATTCATTATAACGAATATCTATACTCTACTGAAATAACAAATTATCTGAAAATGAATCAGCGTTACGTAACGAATATAACAGAATGAAATTATGTATTTTACGAATGAAAACTAAATTCAATTTTCCATCGTTCACAAGTCTAGTTTCTGGGGACTGAAAACCATCTCTTAAGGTTTGACATATGTCTTCTTCTGCTTCTATGCCTCCAAAACTGCCAGAATCCTCCTCCTCCTTCTCCTCTTGCGTGTTCTGTGGCATTGCAAGAATGGTGTCTGTATAAAGCGGGCCTTGAGAGGAAAGGAAGTCCTCCTCTTCCTTCAGCTGCTCTGCCTCGAGTGCCCTGTCCATAATGCCACGCAGAGTATGCTCCAGCAGGAACACAAGAGGGATTGTGTCACTGATGCATGCATTGTCACGGCTCACCATCCTTGTCGCCTCCTCAAATGGTGACAGTACAGTACATGCATTCTTTATCAGTAATGTGGGGAAATAAAGCTGAGCGGAACTGATCCTGTCTTTGTTCCATACTCCCACAGTCCTTGTTGACGGCCCCCTGCTGCATGTGCAGCCACGGCAGCATTGCCAAAGTTGAGTTCCACCTGCTGTGGATGTCACAATCAGGCGGTTTATGGGTAGGTAGAATTCCTGCTGAATTTCAGCTAACCAAACACTGGCTGTGTATGACTGCCTGAAATGGTTACAGACTCTTCTGGCCAGCCTTAGAAGATCTTGCAAACCTGGGAACCTGTTTAAGAAACGCTACACCATAAAATTGAAGACATGTGCCAGGCATTGCACATGTGTCAACTTTCCCTGTCAAAGGGTGGACAGAAGGTTAGTGCCGTTATTGCACACCACGATTCCTGGCTCAAGCTTCCATGGCGTGAACCACCTCTGGGCATGCCCCTGCAAAGCTGAAAGAATCTCTGCCCCGACGTGGCACCTGTCCCCTAGACAGACCAGCTGAAGCACTGCATGGCATCTTTTAGCCTTACTCATTGAATGGCCCCTTGAATGCTTAGGGGGTTCTGGTGGTTCATAAGACAATTCAGCAGAGGAGGGCATGGAGGAGGAGGGGGTGGAATTGACAGATCTCACCTTATCACCACCAGCTGTATGGAGACGTGGTGGCAAAACAGGCTACAGTATTTAGCCCTGCCCTGTATCCTTCCTAGTTGCAAGCAGAGTTACCCAGTGTGCTGTGAACAAAATATATTGTCCCTGGCCATGCTTGCTGGATCACCTGTCAGCAGAAAGGTGTACCTTTCTGCTGACTGCCTTGCCCAACGATGCCAAAGCATTGCTTTCCACGTGATGGTACAGAACTGGAATGGCCTTATGTGCAAAGAAATAGCAACTGGGAACCTGCCACTGTGGTATAGCACATTCTGCAAATTCACAGAATGGGGCAGAATCCACCACATGGAAAGGCAGGAGTTGCAAAGCCAGCAATTTTGACAAGCTGGAATTTAGACACTGGGCATGTGGGTAGCAGGGAGGGTATTTTTTTTTATGCCGCAGCTGTATTCTACAGCTGGTGGTCTGCTGCTGGCAGACATATTGCAAGGACCTGTGACACCCTTTGCTATACCATCATCCCTGTCAGTGGAGGCTGCTGAGAGGTTATGAGATATAGTGAGGGTAGATATGCAAGGTAAGGAGTGAGGAGGAGAACAACTGTGTCCCTTGCGTGTGGCTTTCAGGTGCTCTTGCAAATGGGCTGAGCTGTGGGAGGTTAAATGCAGTGGCAGCTTCTCAATGGGGGCACCTGGGTGCCACCCCCCCTTGCTATCTGCTGACAGCAATTCTTAGAGCTCATTGGTCAGTGTTAAAAGTGTGAGTGTGTGCGCCAGCGAGGCGCTCTGTCCTCAGCAGTGACCATTTCATTGGTCACGGTGCGGTGGGCGGGACTGTGGCGGACCTGCTGGGACACTGAATGAGCAAACACGCAGGTGCAGCAGGACCTCTGAGTCTGCCGTGATTCCCGCCGAGTTTCTCTTTCCCATCCTCCTCGCTTCGCTGCCCAAGTTCAAGCCAAGGTCCATCCGAGTAGACTGCTGCCATTGGCTGAGTTTGGGGAAGGTGAGTGAGAGGAGAGCTGAGATAATGATTTGTCTTCATGTAAACGCTATAATCCAGCCTGAGCTAGCTATGTAAGTTGTATAAAAAATCATATTTTCTTCCATTTGGCAGCTGGCACATGTAAGCTATTGTCTGCTCGGTAACTTGTGCACACTTATTAATATTGCCCACCCCCCCATGTATCATCTCTGCTGGAGACTGTTACCAGAAATGTTTACACTGTGCAATTGCCTGCAACAGTAATGACTTCTGTTCTGCTACTTGCAAGTTGCAGACCTGCAGAAGTGGAGAAGGAAGACTGTTACCTACCAGGCTACCAGGAATTTTTACACTTTTTGATTGCCTGCAACTGCAATGACTTCTTTTCTGCTAGTTCCAAGTTGCAGGCCTGCAGGAGTGGAGACCAGAAACTCCCCGGTCTCCTCTCCTGCAGGCCTGCAACTTGCAAGTAGCAGAAAAGAAGTCATTGTGGTTGCAGGCATTGCAGGCAATCACCCAGTGTAAAAATTCCTGGTAACAACGAACTTGCTGACTATATTTTGTAGGTCAGGAGGTGCTCTGGAAACTGAGTTTATTAAAATTGATATTCTACAGTAGAACATCAATTAATTTTAAAAATGCAGTTTCCAGAGCACCTCCTTGCCTACACATTATAGAGTCAGCTACTGTAAATGGCACCCTCGTCACTATACTGTATCAAATACAGTCTATATTAAACATGTTTACCATGCATTTATTTATCACATTTAAGTGCACTGTGCTTTTGAATAGTTGACATGACAGCACATATTAATAATGCCTAAAAAATGTACGTTACCCTTAAATGTTAAAACAGCGCACCGCAATGCACATTATTCTGCACTGCAGTGCTGTCACGCTCCTTGCTATTGCTATACTGAGTTGGGGTTGGATACGGCCTCACATAGGCATACTTAAACGTACATCCGTATGAGGACCATGTTTGCCTGCATTGGATGCATATGAATAGGTGTTTCATGCGTTCATGTGCAGGCAGTCCATTCATGTAAACAGGTGCACAGCTGTTGCTCCCAATTTGACATCCATGTGGGTGCAGGTGTGTGTCCACTCCCCACATGCAGACATGCATCCACACCCACATGGATGTCAAATTGCCTGCACACACATGCACAGAATACCTTCAGTTTGTTTGCGCACCCAAAAATTTTGAGCACCAGCCGCCACTGATGATATTGTATATACTCCTCTGTATCTATATATACTCCTCTGGTGATGCTTCATACACTCCTCTGGTGATACTATATATACTCCTCTGGTGATGCTGTATATACCCCTCTGGTGATACTGTATATACTCCTATCTGGTGATGCTTTATATAGCCCTCTGGTGATGCTGTATATACCCCTATCTGGTTATGCTGTATATACTCCTATCTGGCAATGCTGTATATCCAATCTAGTGATGCTGGGCTGTATACTCCTGACACAAAGGGTGCAATCTATAAGGGGTGTGGCTTATGATAAGTGGGAGGGGTCAAAAAGAAAGGGTGGGGACTGGCGCCCCCCCATCCTAAAATTTCACCAGCCACCACTGGTTAAATGCTTTGTCAAGCATGTGGTACCCAAATGGTTGGTGTTTTTGCCACGCTTGATTTGCGCAGAAATTGCAAATTTGCAACAGTGGATGCACATGTGCTAAAAAAGGCCCAGGCAACTGAGCTGTGGGAAGTGGGCCGGGAGATAACAGCTCCAAAATCTGATGGAATAAGTTGGCTGCTCTCTACTCTTCCATGATGACTGCCTCTTGAGGACATCCTGCCTCGCTGGGGTTGTTTCTCCCCCTCACTTTCCTCCTCTGTTCTATCTAGCACCCAATTCACATCAGTGACCTCATCGTCATCTTTCCTTCCATCCTCATCATCACTGGAGCCAACTTGGCAATACGCTGCGGCAGGGGGAACATAACTGCCAATTTGTTGTTTATCATTGTTCTCCCCTCTGTGGGCTCATGTTACTCCCTTCCTCTACCTCAGAACCATGGCAGGAGTAGCTGTGGACAAGGAGGCATAATAAGCCGCTCTGGCAGATGTGGTGGACTGCACACTAGTGTCAGCTTGGGTCATAGAGGATAAAGAGAATGAGGATGAGAATAGGTAAAGTTGATCCAGGGTGTATACGACTGCCTCTCGGGGGATCAGGAAGGCTTTTTTTCCCCCGTTATAGCAAATTGGATCATGGTTTGCTGGGGTTTTTTGCCTGCCTCTGGATTAACCGTGGGTGAAGGATTGTATATGGGATTGTTTGGATATATATATATATATATATATATATATATATTTTTTTTTTTTTTTTTTTTTGGTTGAACTAGATGGACTTGTGTCTTTTTTCAACCTGACTAACTATGTAAGGATGGTTTAGTAAGCCAGTCCACCACCTCCTCTGCATGCTGTGGCTGGATAGCAATGGCAACATCACTAAACAGAGACAAATGTCCCCTGCCTGAGGATGGACCATATCCACCTTTGCCTGTGGACACAGATGCTGCTGGCCCCCTCATAGTGGCATGGGAATGTTTGCCTCTCCTTGTTGGCTTCCTAAACATGATGGGGGGCTTATTACCCTAATTTAATAGAAAATGGGAAATGTATGATTGTATGAACTTTATTAAATGAAAAGTGGTGTTTGGTGTGCTTTAATTTGAGGACTGATGCTGACAGAAATGTAAAATCTAAAAAAAAAACATAAAAAAGGCAGAACACCAGCGTCAGAAAAACTGCGTCTGACAATATATAAAAAGGGGACAGGCAGGGGACAAAAAAAAGAAAAGAAAACACGCAACCAAAAAAAAAAAAAGAAAGTTATACAACACCGTATACAGCACTAAAAGTTATGTAATGCTGTGATAAATACTGCACTACACTAACACACTAAACTATACTCACACACTATATGCACACACTACACTATGACACTAAACTGACGCACTATACTCACACTACACTATAATGACACACTATACTCACACTGTATTAACACTACACTAACACTCACTATACTTCACAATAAGTGAACACACTAACTTGCTAGTAGCAAGCTAAGCCCTGCTCTATCTTACTCCACTCGTGTAGGAAGGAACCTTTTATAGTGTGTGGTGGGACCAGGTCCAGGCTGGGAATGAAAACCAGCCCTGGAAATAATTTCATACTAGCCCCATAGCATTATTATACCAGCCCAACTGCATAAAGACATTATTTTCTTGTTCATAAAAGGGAAAACGATGCATTTTAACTACTTCAGCCCCGGAAGAATTTCCCAGGTTAGGACCACAGCACTTTTTGCGATTTGGCACTGCGTCACTTTAACTGACAATTGCGCGGTCGTGCAACGTTGTACCCAAACAAAATTTGCGTCCTTTTTTTCCCACAAATAGAGCTTTCTTTTGGTGGTATTTGATCGCCTATGCGTCATTTCTGATCACCGCTATAAACAAAAGAAGAATTTTGCAAAAAAAACCAAATTTCTTACTTTTTGCTAAAATACAAATGCAAAAAAAATATATAAAAAAACATTTTTTCCATCGGTTTTGGCCGATTTATATTCTTCCTCATATTTGTGATAAAAAAAATCGCAATCAGCATTTATTGATTGGTTTGCGCAAAAGTGGGCGCGTTTACGGATGATGAGAATTCATTTCTGGGGTTTTTATTTATTTATTTTTTTTTACAAGTAATGGTGGCGATCTGCGATTTTTAGTGGTACTGCGATATTGCAGCGGACATGTCAGACATTTTTTACACTTTTTTGGGACCAATGACATTTATACAGCGATCAGAAATGTAAATGTCCACTGATTACTGTATAAATGTCATTGGCAGTGAAGGGGTTAACCTGCAGGGGAAGATCTAGGGGTTAACTATGTTCCCTGGGCATGTTCCAACTGTGGGGGGTCTGGGCTACCATGGGCAAGAGAGATCTAACTAATCCCAGTGACACGGATCAGTAGATCTCCCATGCCCCCACTAACGGAGCGGGGAACCGCCGTGTTTACATCAGCGGTTCCCCATTCTTTGCCTGTGGCCACTCATCGCGACTCACCGGCGGACATCAGGTCCGCCCGAGCCGTGGGCACACTGCTCAGGAGTGCGGCGGGTGTGCGCGCCCCCTATCGGCCACCCGCAGATCGACGCTTTTTTACGGCGATTCGCGCCCAGCGTCCACACTGCTGCCGTAAATACAGTGCTGCCCATAATTATTCATACCCCTGGCAAATTTTGACTTAAAGTTACTTTTATTCAACCAGCAAGTAATTTTTTGATGGGAAATTACATAGGTGTCTCCCAAAATACAATAAGACGATGTACAAGAGTAGAGTTGATCGAACCTCTGGAAGTCTGGGTTCGGCAGGTTCGGCCGAACTTACGGACAAAGTCTGGGTTCGGGTCCGGACTTTGACCCGGACCCCGAACCCCATTGAAATCAATGGGGACCCGAACTTTTAGCCACAAAAATGGCTGTAACAAAGTCCTGGCAAGTCCTAGAGGTCTGCAAAAGGAAGGAAAATGGGGGTAAGGGTCGGACAAGTGCCCTACAAAGAAATGGGGATAGGGAAATAAATTAAAATAATTTTTAACCTAAAATCACATAAAAAAATCAAAAATGGACGTGGATGTGGAGTTGGAGGTTGAGGAGGCGGTGAAAGTGGCGGTGGAGGAGGAGGAGGTAGCCAACACTGTTTTTTTTATTTTTGGAATTTTTTTGTTTTTTTTTAAACCAGCAATGTAGATGCACTTTTTAATTTTGTGCAAGAAACAATAATCTGTCCCTTTAAGCAATAGTAGGAACCTCTCCCTATAGAACTAGGAGATGATTTTAGATTCTGTTCCTTTAAGGGAAAGATCATTGTTCTAAAATCATCTCCAACTTGTATAGGAAAAGTCTATTGCAGCCGCATAGAGCCATATTACTGTTCTTCCAGCCGCATAGAGAGCCATATTATTGTTCTAAATTTTAGAACAATAATATGGCTCTATGTGGCTGCAATACACTTTAGGAGGTGGCGGTGAAAGTGGCGGAGGAGTTGGAGGTTGAGGTGTAGGTGCAGGT
>BLSH010015243.1:43512-68551 GCA_018402905.1 Glandirana rugosa
CTTTGATATTGGGGCGGACATGTCGGTCATTTTTGACACTTTTTTGGGACCAATGACATTTATTCAGCGATCAGAAATTTAAATGTCCACTGATTACTGTGTAAATGTCATTGGCAGTGAAGGGGTTAACCTGCAGGGGGTAGTGAAGGGGTTAACAATGTTCCCTGGGTGTGTTCTAACTGTGGGGGGGGGGTGGGCTGGTCGGGACATAACAGATCTAACTGATCCCAGTGACAGGGATCAGTAGATCTGTTTGTCCCCTGTCACAGAACGGGGAACCGCCGTGTTTACATCGACGGTTCCCCGTTCTACAGCTCTGTAAGGCGATCGCGGGTCAGGAGCGGACATCGAGTCCGCCCGACCCGCGGGCACGCCCACGCAGCGTGCGGCGGCCGCGCGCGCCGCCGCCGTCGCCCAGTGCGCGCAGGGGGCGTGTGAAGGGGCGAACGTCCATGGACGTCCACCCGGATTTTCAGATCCGCGCTGTAGACGTCTTTCGTCTATAGCGCGGATCTGTACAGGTTAAAATCTTTTTATCCAACAAGAACTCATCTATGTGGTCTTTTATTAAACTCTCCAGTATCTTACCAGCTATAGAAGTTAAACTAACAGGTCTATAGTTACTTGGTAAAGACTTTGATCCCTTTTTAAATATGGGCACCACATTGGCCCTACGCCAATCCAGTGGCACTATTCCAGTCATTAAGGAGTCCCTAAAAATATTGATATATCGATGCCAGGCTAGTATGTGGTCAGCATGAATACAGATACCTGGGTCATGCCAAAGTTTGCACTCCCACTCCCCCAGGTACAGGTTGGCATACGACGGGGCACATCTGGTCCCCATCGCAACCTCCTGCACCTGGAGGTAGTGGGCACCGTTGAAAGAAAAAACGTTGTGCTCCAAGATGAACTGAAGAGCTTGTACCACAAACTCATCATATTGAGGGTCCGAGGTATTAGAAAGATTACGTTTGTGCTTAATGGCTGCTAGACCCAGGTTATGTGGAATGGAACTGTATAAGGCCTCGACGTCGATGGCGATCAAAAAAGTGTCGCCATCAACATGGAGGCCCTCCAAGATTTGCAAAAAGTGAATGGTGTCACGCACATAAGAGGGAAGTTTAACAACTAGGGGTTGTAAATAGTTATCCACCACCTGACTGAGATTCTCAGTCAAGTTGCCACAGCCGGAAACGATTGGGCGACCTGGTGGTCTCTTAGGATCTTTGTGGATTTTGGGTAACGCATAAAAAGTTGCTGTCCGAGGATAGCTGGTGCGTATATATTCCCATGTAGGTTTCGATATTACATTGAAATAATAAGCTCTGTCTATGAAAGCGTAGAATTCTTTTGAAAAATGATCTATTAAACTAGATGGAATGACCCGGTACCAGTTAGAATTGTTTAAGATGGACATACACATGTCCTTGTAATCTATGCTATTCATGATGACAATGTTTCCACCCTTATCGGACGGTTTGATGACCAAATTAGTATTGGAGGCCAAAGTTTTTAATGCAATTTGTTCACGAATGGAAAAGTTAGAAGCAGATTGAGAAGGATTGAGTAAACTCATGATGTCTTTAGTGACCATTTTTAAAAAAGTAGCTGCATTATGATTGGAGCTAGGAGGTGGATATTGAGAAGATGGTTTCTTAAGTTTAGGAATATGAGTTAATGTCGTGTCTTGCATGCTGTTATCAATTAAGCCAAGTAACCCCTCAAGATCTATGGAGTCAATAAGATCTCCAGATTCGTTCTCTTCTAATAGGGATATAAGGAGATCCAGGGCTTCCACATCGGGGGGAGGTGGTGTGGGTGTAGTAGTGGTGGTGGTGTTGGTTTTGGCATAAAGAGACTTTAATAGAATATTTCTAATATAAAGATGAATATCTTTGATGGTGTTGAATTTATTGAGACAAGAATCGGGGCAAAAAGTTAAGCCCCTAGCCAAAACCTGATATTCGTCAGGTGATAGTATGTGATTAGATAAATTGACTACATTCAGTGTTGTGGATTTATATTGGTTTTCTTGGTAAGTTTGTTCTTGGTTTGGTGACTCTGTGTTTTGTTGCACAGTTGATCTAAAAAAGTCCCTCGCATGGGAGTTTGTTTGTAGGGGGTGACTGGGACGTGAAGAGATGAGTGTGCATGGTGGTGAGTAAGGTGGATATTCTCAAGTGCTGGAGTGCTCATGTGAGTGTCAGATCGTGTTGTGTTGGTACGTACATTACCCACATCGTGGTGCAATTCGGTTGGTGGGGAGGAGGAATAATCTTGAGAACTGTCGCCATGTCGTCGGCGCTTAGAACGTCGCGAGTGTTTAGATGCACCTAAAGTTGGTGTAAAGATTGGAGAAGCAGAGGAATATGTAAAGGGGGTAGAGTTATCATTGTGTTTTAAAGTTTTGGGGCTGACCTAGCCACCTTGGGCCCCTTGTGGATGCACAAGATCCATTGCCTTTACCTTTGGGATACTTGCTCCCCCTTGGCCTATTTTTGGACCTGACTTCCAGATCCTGTCCGGGGCTGCGTTGTAATTTGGTCGATGGTACCTCCAGTCAGATGTAAGTGATGTTTTATTTCAACTCCTTTCTTCCTCATTCCAGTTCTCTGCAAGCGCATTTTTACCAAATGACATGCAATCCATATCAGTTGTACTGTTAATAAGACTTATGTTGTATATATGATTCAATTTTCTTACAGACAGCACAATTTCTGCTTTGCTTGATGTTCATTGTCCCCTGATGAAGGATTGACCGAAACATGTTGGGATATTTGTGACATAGCCCCAGGATCCTGCCATTCAAGCGGTTCCTGAGCGTGCCTAATCTCAAATGCGTCAAAGCTATTTAAATGTTTGCTGTGAACTGTGGTATCATGCTTGAAAAATCGCTGTGTTTTTAACTTGTCTACGATGTATACATTGATTTCTATATGTATATGCATTGTTTGAGGTGAGCTAGTGACTCATGTGCCCCTGCTCACTCCAATGTTTTACCTTATCTTTTTGTACCAATAAAAATGATTAGTTTTTTATCAATTTATATATTTTTTCTTACTCCTTATGACTGTCGGCAAAGTCCAGGGGGATAATATATGTTTGGGATACCATTCCCATTCCAAAATATCTTTCCCTTAAAGCAACAGACTCTACCTAGTCCAGTCAGATCGTTCTGTGCAGCAGGATGAGGTCTGCAATCTGTCCCTCAAAGCAGCAGTACTAGTATCTCTACCCATCTCTACCCTATCTCTATCTCTAGTCCACAATCAGATTGTTCAGTAATGCAGGATGAGATGTTCTATAATATCTGCAATCTGTCCCTCACAGAGCCAGCAGCATCCTCTCCCTACACTATCCTGAGAGCATATGACATGCAGCATGGTGACTGCAGCTCCATATAGAGGCTGGGTCACATGGTGCACTGGCCAATCACAGCCATGCCATTAGTAGGCATGGCTGTGATGGCTTCTAAGGGAAAACCAGTGAAACACTTGTTGATTGGCTGCCCTTGGCAGCTATTCAACACTTGGAATAAAATACCAGAACCCCGGACCCTAACCCAGACTTTTTTTGAAAACACCCCAAAGTTCGGTACGGACCCAAACTTTACAGTCTGGGTTCGATTAACTCTATACAAGAGGCATTCTAGTGGAAAAAAAAATTCTCAGCTTTAATTTACATTTGAGCAAAAAGTGTCCTGTCCAAAATTATTCATACCCTTCTCAATAATCAATAGAAAAGCCTTTATTGGCTATTACAGTAATCAAACGCTTCCTATAATTGCAGACCAGCTTTTTGCATGTCTCCACAGGTATTTTTGCCCACTCAACTTTAGCAATGAGCTCCAAATCTTTCAGGTTGGAGGGTCTTCTTGCCATCACCCTGATCTTTAGCTTCGTCCACAGATTCTCAATTGGATTCAAGTCTGGACTCTGGCTGGGCCACTCCAAAACGTTAATGTTGTTGTCTGCTAACCATTTCTTCGCCACTTTTGCTGTGTGTTTTGGGTCATTGTCATGCTGAAATGTCCACTGGTACCCAAGGCCAAGTTTCTCTGCAGACTGCCTGATGTTGTCATTGAGAATCCTCATGTATTGCTCTTTTTTCATGGTGCCGTTTACTGTAATTTGGTTCCCTGATCCATTGACTGAAAAATACCCCCAAAGCATTAGGTTCCCACCACCATGTTTGACAGTGGGGATGGTGTTCTTTGGGTTGAAGGCTTCTCCTTTTTTACGCCAAATGAAGGAAACATCATTGTGACCAATCAATTCAATTTTTGTTTCATCTGACCATAACACAGAAGACCAGAAGTCTTCTTCTTTGTCCAGATGAGCTTTTGCAAAGGCCAAGCGACCTTTTGTGTGCCTTATCTAGAGAAGTGGCATCCTCCTTGGTCTGCATCAGTGGAACCCATCAGTGTGCAGTGTCCGTTGGATTGTCTGCCTTGAGACATTGCCATCAGCAGAGCCCAGAATCACCAGGATGGCCTTGCTGGTGATCCTTGGATTCTTTTTCACCTCTCTAACTATCCTCCTGACCAGCACAGGTGTCACTTTTGGCTTCCGACCACGTCCTCTGGGATTTTCCACAGTGCAGAACATCTTGTATTTTTTAATAATGCTTTGCACTGTAGCCACTGGAACTTGAAAACATTTAGAAATGGCCTCGTAGCCTTTTCCTGACTTGTGAGCAGCCACAATGCACAGCCGCAGGTCCTCACTGAGCTCCTTTATCTTAGCCATGACTGTCCACAAACCAACTGCAGAGAGCTGCTGTTTTTCACCTGTTGACTTGATTAAAACAGCTGTTCCCAATTAATCAGGGTAATTAGGATGCTTTAGAACAGCTTGGACTATTTGGAATGGTATAGAACTTTTGATTTTCCCACAGACTGTGACAGTTTGTGAAGGGTATGAATAATTTTGGACTGGACACTTTTTGCTCAAATGTAAATAAAAGCTGAGAAATGTTTTTTTTTCCACAATAATGCCTCTTGTACATCATCTTATTATCTTTTGGGAGACACCTATGCCATTTCCCATCAAAAAATTACTTGCTGGTTGAATAAAAGTAACTTTAAGTCAAAATTTGCCGGGGGTATGAATAATTATGGGCAGCACTGTAGATGGCAGGCAGTGTGGAACTGGTTAAAGCACATTTGAAGAATGTATTATATATAGATAAGACAGATATGAAAGCACATAGGGCTTTATATATATATATAAGAGCAAATTCCGGTTAAAAGTGGAACAATCAACAAGGGGGACTCCAGGAATTTTTGGAATGTGGGGGCGGGGGGGACTCTGGTGATCAGAGACCACCTTCTGCAGAAAGAATACACTAAGGTTACTGATATACAATAAGGAGGAAACCTTTATATCAGTGCCCCCTTACATGATTGTATTCACGCCCCCCTTACCTCACTGCTCCCCCCCTCAGACTGGCCCGCCAGCACTGACATTGACCTTCTCTCAGGTACACGATGCAGGGGTCAGTCAGTCGGCTCTAGCTTGGTGGCTCTGGTTTATTTCTATAGTCTCTTCTCCACAGTCCACACTTCTGACTTCTCTCATGACCCCCATCCCGGTAGCTCTCCCAATCTTAACTCTTGCAGCCTACCTTTGCCCACCAAATGCAGCCTACCAGTGTCCATCAAATGCAGCCTACCAGTACCGATCAAATGCAGCCTACCAGTACCCAGCAAATACAGCCTACCAGTGCCCATCAAATGTAGCTTATCAGTGGCCATCAAATGCAGCCTACCAGTGCCCATCAAATGCAATTTATCAGTGCCTATCAAATGCAGCCCCACCAGTGCCCATCAATGAAGCCTACCAGTGCCCATCAAATACAGCTTATCAGTGCCCACCAATTCTGCCTACCAGTGCCCATCAATGCTGCCTACCCGTGCCCATCAATGAAACCCACCAGTGCCCATCAAGGCAGCTTACCAGTGGAGCCTACCAGTGCCCATAAATTCAGCCTACCAGTGCCCACCAAATGCAGCCACATCAGTGCCCATCAGTACAGCCTACCAGTGCCCATCAATGCAACCTACCAGTGCCCATTAATGCAGTCTACCAGTGTCCATCAATGCAGTATACCTGTGCCCATCAATTCAACCTCACCAGTGCCCATCAATGCATTCTACCAGTGTTCATCAATGCAGCCTACCAGTGCAGCCTACCAGTGCTCACCAAATTCAGCCTCATCAGTGCAGCCTACCAGTGTCAATCAATGCAACCTAACAGTGCCCATGAGTGCAGCCTACCAGTGCAGCCTACTAGTTCCCATCAATGCCGCCTACCAGTGCCCATCAATGCCGCCTATCAGTGCCCACAAATACAGCCTATCATTGCCCACCAATTTAGCCTACCAGTGCCCACCAGCCTCATCAGTGCCCATCAGTGCAGCCTACCAGTGCCCATCAATGCAGCCTACCAGTGCCCATCAATGCAGCATGCCAGTACCCACCAATGCAGCCTACCAGTACCCACCAATGCAGCCTACCAATTCCCATGAAATACTGCCTACCAGTGCCCATCTGTGCTGCCTATCAGTGCTCACCAAAATTAAGCCTCATCAGTGCCCATCAATGCCGCCTACCAGTGCCCATCAATGCTGCCTATTAGTGCTCATCAATGCAGCGTACCTGTGCTCACCAATGCAGCCTACCTGTGCCCATCAATGCCACCTACCAGTTCCTATCAATGTCACCTATCAGTGCTCATCAATGCTGCCTATCAGTGCTCATCAATGCAGCCTACCTTTGCTCACCAATGCAGCCTAACTGTGCTCATCAATGCCGCCTACCTGTGTCCATCAATGCCCCCAACCAGTGCCCATCAATGATGCCTACCAATGCTGCCTATCAGTGCTCACCAATGCAACCTACCTGCGCCCACAAATGCAGCCTACCTGTGCCCATAAATGCTCACCAATGCAGCCTACCTGTGCCCAAAAATGCAGCCTACCAGTGCCCATAAATGCTGCCTACCAGTGCCCACAAATGCCGCTTACTAGTGCCCACAAATGCAGCCTACCTGTGCCCACAAATGCAGCCTACCTGTGCCCACAAATGCAGTCTTCCTGTGCCCACAAATGCCACCTACCAGTGCTCACCAATGTAGCCTACCTGTGCCCACAAATGCAACCTACCTGTGCCCACAAATGCAGCCTACGTGTGTCCACAAATGCCTCTTACCAGTGCTCATCAATGCAGCCTACCTGTGCCCAAATGGATTACACACAGAGTCGGCTATCTCCTCTGTCAGTGAGCTGTGCTCTGACATGTTCGGCACACTGTATTAAAGTCCGCCCCCTAGACCAACAGATCCTATGATAATAAATGTCACACTGATCCAATGGAGTGTGACATTTATTATCATAGGATCCTCTGGACTAGAGGCAGTACTTTAATACAGCACGCCAAATATGTCAGAGCTGAAGCTCACTGACACTGCAGGAGCGAGGAGTGGAGGAGGGAGCGGAGAACTCTGAGGCCCGGGATCGGCCCAGCTGCAGCCGCAGCTCAAAGCAGCCCCAGTGCAGGCGGCCCACTGGAATATTTCCTGGTATCCTGGTGTGCCAGCCCGGCATAGGGTGGGACTATGAGCACTGAGCCATGATTGGACAAAGTCATCATCACTTTGTCCAATCAGGGCTCTCACAGTGCTCTGTGCCCTAATTGGCAAAGCCTTGTACCTGACCAACGGAAGCAGAGAAGTCGCAAGAGAACTCTGCCCTTTTTGCATGATCAGGTTGTAGTGCCATTATCTTGCATGTGTATTTCTTAAAGATTACCCTTGGTTTCTCCAATTCATTGCTTAGAATTGGATCTTCTAGAAAGATGGTCCATCTAGGACATTGCTAATCCACCTAGGATGATGTGTACTAGAGACTCGCCAAATAGAGCTGTCTTAAATTGGTTTGAAGTGTGTCCTGAAATAATTTGGAGAGCAGCCCATGTTCTAAATTCTACAGCAATAGATAGATATTAGGTTTAATCACATCTGTGAATTATTTTTCAAATGGTAAGTCCACCTAGCTGATCATGTGTCTTGTTACACCCATATTTAGGCTGACATGAAACAAATGAAGCAATATCAGTCTGCAGCCTTTATCCTCAAACTGCCCCCCCCCCCCCAATGGGTCATGTCAAAACTGAAATCATCAAAGCTATGCATCCCATCGATCACTGATTTCACAGCACTTGTTATCCATTGACATGCCCCCAAGCCCTATAACTGGTACCTCTGTATGGACCAGCGGTTGGAAGAATAGTCTGCAGTAGTCAAAGCATTGCACTCACAATTCAGTGATCCATTTTTCTTGGGCTCCGCTATTCCACCTAGACTAGCATGGCTGTTGTCATCAGGTAGAGAGCAGAGAGGCCAGCGAAGGTCTGTTCACTGATCTCCATTAGCTAGTAAGAACCTAAAAACAATAAGGATTTTTCCACTTCTGTTTTCAGGTGTCACTTTCCCCAGCCACTGTGGCCATGGAAGAAGTGAATGGAGCATGATCTGTGCTCCATTCACTTCAGTGGAGGCCAGAGGAGAAAACAAAGGTCTAGTAAAATTCTGATATTTTGGTAAACAGAACCTGTTACAGCAAAATGCTACATAGGGAGCTATCAGCAATAAAATTGAGTGGGTTAAAAAAGTTTAAAAAATGAAAGTTACACTCAAGCAACAACCCTCCTTAGAAAGAAAGTATAACTTTTCCACCCCCACATACATGCACATAAAATGTAAACAAATGCATTGGGATGCCTGCATACAAAGGTGTTGATGCTGGAGTTAAAGCAATAAGTTTAGAGCCATTATTTACAGTTAACTCATCCTGAGGAGCTGTAAATGCTTTGGAAGTGTCACCGATGGAAAATTGTGTGTAGTAAAGTTTCTTGCCATTTCACAGATGCGTGCAATATTCAGATATTTGGTATCTATCTGTTTTCTTAGCTCCACCTCATTTTATAGTTAACCAGGAAATAATTTAATACATTGCGTTTTTTGAGCTAAAATTAACTTATCCACTTCAAGATGGACTGTTTCACACCCTTCCGGCCCAGGACATGTTTAAATTTTCAGCACTGTCACACTTTCAATCACAATTACTCAGTAACATTGTACCAAAATGAATTTTATATAATTTTTAAGACACATAGAGCTTGTTTTTGGTGATATTCAACCACTTGACCTTCGGAAGATTTACAACCCTTCATGACCTGGCCATTTTTTGTGACACAGCACTGCGTTACTTTAACTGACAATTGTGCACTCATACGATGCTGTACCCAAATAGAATGAATGCCTTATTTTCCCACAAATAGAGCTTTCTTTGGGTGGTATTTGATCACCTTTGCGTTTTTTATTTTTTGCACTATAAACCAAAAAAGACCAACAATTTTGAAAAAACAATATTTTTTACTTTCTGCTATAACACCTATCCAATAAAAAACGTGTTTATTAATTTAGGCCAATATGTATTCTGCTACATATTTTTGGTGAAAAAAATCCCAATAAGTGTATATTGATTGGTTTGCGCAAAAATTATAGCGCCTACAAACTATGGGATTTTTTTATTATTATTATTTTTTATACCAGTAATGGCGGTAATCAGGGACTTGCAACGGAACTGCGATATTGTGGTGGACATTCTGACACTAACTGACACTTTTGACATGTTTTGGGGACCAGTGACACTAATACAGTAATCCAGGGGTAGGCAACCTGCGGCCCTCCAGTTGCTGTAGAACTAAATTTCCCATGAGGCATTGCAAGGCTGACATGTACAATTTCTCCACAGGCATAATGGGACTTGTAGTTTTGCAACAGCTGGAGGGCCGCACGTTGCCTACTCCTGTATCAGTGCTAAAAAAAATATGCACTATCACTGTACTAATGACACTGGCTGGAAAGGGGTTAACATCAGGGGCGATCAAAGGGTTAACTGTGTTCCTAGCCTATGTTTTCCTAAAGTGTGGGAGGTGTTTTTACTAGGGGAAGACATGGATCCTAGTCTCTGCTTTGAAGAGACACAGGATCCATGCCTTCCCTCCTGTTAGAACGGCGACCTGCCTTGTTTACATAGGCAGACTGCCATTCTGCCTCTCTGATGGATGATCATCGGATGCCAGCAGACATTGCATCAGCGGTACCCGCTGCTGGGCTCTCGCTGTGCGAGCCCCCTACCTGGAAGAGCCGGATCACATATATATACATGATCTGGGGCAGAGGTGTCCCACTGTAGCAGTATTCACGGTCGGCCGGGTCACGGGGGTTACGGGCAGCACCCCCCCAGTCAGTCAGGACCCCGCACTTACTGCATCTTACGAGCAGCGCTCTAGGTGGTGGCTTCTCTCCGGGCTGTTGGCAGCTGCTGTTCTCCCAGCATCTCTTCCCTCCTCCTCCTGGTGGCTTCAGTTCCCCAGCGTCTCCTCCCTCCTCCTCATGGCGACCAATCCAGTTGGATCTCTTTTCCGCCAATTGTGTGACGAGTCTCATGACCCACTTCCTGATTGGCCGGGAGGAGAATTAATGTTACAATAGCGAATGAATATTCACTAAATATTCATTCCCTATTATATATAACACAACTGCGTAGGCTCAGGGCACAGTGCCCTGCTCCCCGAGCCCACACTTACTGTACAGCCAATCCTGGCGACTGGCAGATCCAGAGGAAGAGCATGGAAGCTGCTAAGCCTGTGTGGTGAGCTCAAGTGTGCCCCCTTCCCCATATAATAACATTCAGCAGCAACAACATCGCCCCTTAAATGTGTATGGGCTGTCTCCCCCTGATGGTGGCCCTGGGTGGCAGGTAACATTGCACTGGTGTGGCAGTGATCTGGAACACTGTTACTGGCTGCACTGATCAGGTGAAATTGGGACTTGTGCAGCGGCAATCAGGAACACTGTTGCTGGCTTCTACTGAATTGGTGATACTGGGAGTTAGTGGGGCAGCAGTCAGGAACACTGTTGCTGACTTACACTGGTCTGGTAACACTGGGACTGATGTGGCAATGATAAGGAACAATGTTGCTGCAGTGATCAAATAAAGTTGTTGCTGGCTGCACTGGCCTGGAGTGGTAGCAATCAGGAACACTGATTCTAGCTACGCTGGTCTGGCAGCACTGTGACTGGTGTGGTAGTGATTGGAGACACTGTGACTAGCTGCACTATTAGGGCATGTTCACACGTGAGGTGTGGGGGGTGGTGGTAAAACTTCACAGTTGAGCCATGGTTTTAGCACCCAATAACTGCTGCTTTAGCCGCAGAGGCAGTGGCTGGGGGAGTACACATGCCACAGCTGCGATTCTTTGCTTTGCAGTGGTGCAGAAATTATGCCTCTGTATGCCCACTAATAGCGGCCCATTCAAGTAAATAGGAGCACTTACATATGTGATGTCCAATGAGTTAAAGCAGGTGGTGAGGAGGCAAAAGATTGTCTACTAGGCGCTGATTATGGACACTGACTGGCAGCAATGGTCTGATGACTTTGTACTGCTGTGGTAGTGACTAGAGACAATGACTGGCAGCACTAACATATAGGCTACTTTCACACTGGGGCGGGTGGTAGTGGTAAAGCGACACTAGTTTCAGCGGGTGGGAGCGCAGCGCTTTAAACCCCCCCACAAGGGGTTAACAAGGGGTTGTTTTCAATGGTAGGGGCAGTGTAGGAGCGGTGTATACACCGCTCACCGCACCGCCCCAAAGATGCTGCTTGCAGGACTTTTTGTAACGTCCTGCAAGGGGACTGCTCCAGTGTGAAACCACTCGGGCTTTCACATTGGGGTGGATTGGGGGGGATTTTTGAGGAGCTTATCAGGCATTATTTTTAGCTGAAAACTCCTGTAAAGCGCCTCAGTGTGAAAGTGGCCATAGTGATAACAGAGCAGTCACCATTGTGATACTGCACTTGCTCTGGTGAGAGTATGTAAAAAAAATATATTTTTTATAATTTTTTTACAGATTTTTTTTCTGTTTACCTACTTTTACCAGAGCCGTGCACCATAGTGGCACTGTACTGCTCTGAGGGGGTTATTGGTTACACAGTCATTATCACTGCGCAAGCAATCGGAATCACTGTTCAAAGGCTTTCATTCATTCAGCCTTTGCTTACTACTGTAATTGCTCACAGCATTTACATGGTCCAGTAGTACACAAAGGCTGCATGAATGAAAGCCACTATGTACTTCTACTACATGCTGTTATTGCTGTGATTGGTAACATGGTGCAGTACCAATTTCAGTGACCTTGCACCCCGATCTGTGATCCTCTTTGTAATCACACCACTGCATGCCCCACGGGTATGCCCTCCCACAATGGTCCTTGTCCCACATGGCAGTATATGAACATGGATTTAATAAACTGTTGCTTTAATACTACATAAAATTTTGGAACAACCACCATTTTATTATACACGTGCTCTGCTTTCAGATAGGACCAGTTTTGCTCAAAATGGATGATTGGACCATGTATGAATATGTTCCCAATTAATTCATAAATAAATGGGTTTATCAGGGTGAACCTGGTTCCCATAACTGTACTGTAATAGTATTCATTAACAAATAAAAATAGTTGAGAGAACATATTCAATGCCTGCTAGTTGGAATCCTACTTGTGTGGAATTAAATGCAATGCTTCCATCAGAAAAGGCAGTTTAAAAAATTTTGATCTATTTGGGTCCCTATTTTTCATATGCCTTTTTCAATTCCACCATCATTTTCTTGTAAACTCCAAGGTAGAGTTCATTGATAATTGTTCATGTGTTGTTCTATATGACAGAAGTCTGTAAGCCTCATCTAAATAAGGTTTTTTAATTGGAATTACAAAGTCCCCTTTTCTACCTTGTGAATCATTAATTCTTGCTTATAAGTATGTTAGCCCCAGCTCTAGCATTCTTTTTTGCAAATTAATAGCAAGTTTTCATTTTGCCCCTTCACATACTTTAACCAGATCCAAACATATTAACTGAAAAAAGTAGATACATATTGTTCATTGTTGGTGTAAAATGTAGATCTGGGCCTAAACATTTTACAGATTATGTAACTTTCTACTACACAGCATACATTACTCAAAGACCCTATATCACACTCCAATTGAATTTCTAATTATTGAGTCTCTATTTATTCATCGCTGATTTGTGCCTTTTCTTCCATTATTACTTCTCATCCTAAAATTACATAAATATCTCTAAAAACGTGAGATTTAGGCTTCATGCACACAGGGCGTTTTTGGACATTTTTACAGCTGCTGTTTTTGGCTTCAGATGTTTTTTTCTACAGTCAATAAACTCCCCATCATGTTATCATATGTGTCCATGCACACATAGACTATTGTCGACTTTTTTGGGCAGGGGCGTTTTTGGGCTGTAAAAAAATCCAAGACTAGAGGGTTCTAAGAGGAATTTTTCAGGTGAAAAAATGCTCAAACACCCCAAAACACCCAAAAACGATCAAAAACGCATCTCACCAGCCGTTTTTGGACGTTTTTGATCCATTGAAAAAAAAATGCTAAAAAGCGCTAACGCTGAAAAAGCTAAAAAAAAACACTCGAAAGTGCTCAAAAACGCTCGTGCAATAACGCTGAAAAACGCTGAAAAAAGTACAAAGCTATTGACATTTTCAGAACATTTTTTTAACGTCCTGTGTGCATGATGCCTTATAACAAACCTATTTAGGTCAACAATGTGTTGATCTAAAAGGTTTACAGTACTTCTAATATCCTGGTGATGTTTATCAAAATGTTTTCTTTTTTTCTTGCACCTACTTTTCTGCTCTATCAACTCTTTTAGTGACTCTCCTCTTTTTTTTTTTGTTTCAAAACTTTTTATTGAAATTTTTCAGTTCAACAAAAGAGACAATTAAAAAAGAAAGGATCCAGAGTCTGTTAGTCTTATACTCTCATACAAAATGCACAAAGAAAAACAATCACATACCTATACCACTGGAGTAAAACAATGTCTATTGTACAAATATGAGTTACCGTTAGGAAAAATAAAAAGAAGAAGAAAAAATAAATAAGTAAATAAATAAATAAAAGAAGGAAGATAAAGGCAGAGAAGAATAAAAATAATAAAATAGAACCAAGGCAGGAGAGGTCCCGCTGTCCCCCCCGGTCACCCCAACTGGGAGCAAACTGTGACCGGGGAGACAGACAACAACCCACTCTGCTCCAGGGATCATCATAAAATAATAGACTTTTGTTGGCATGACCTCTGCCGTATCAAAGTTAACTGAAGTTACCCAAACGGCCATACCCCGGGCTTATAGGTCGCTTTGAGAGAGTTTCTATAACCCTCCTCCAACCACATGGTTGGGAAGGCGTGAAGCATCACATGAATCAGACAGACCCTAGCAAACAGAAAAAAGATAGCCGCATCAAAGCAAAAGGAAAAGCAGCCATAGGAAGAAAAGAAGAGAAGAAGCAGAGAGGAAGAAGAAAGAAGGTAGACACCAGGGTATCTATTCAGAAGAGTAAATGAATGAGGGTCACAGTGGGAGATTTATATAGTTCTTCTAAGGTTCCCATACAAGGTCAAATTTAGTGGAAGCATCAAGGATAATATTGGCCAGCTTTTCCTGAACCATGATCCAGGAAATTTTCCGTTTAGTCTCAGTGAGCGACACCGAGGGACGCTTCCAAGATCTGGCTATTGTGATCTTAGCACCAAGCAAAATAAATTGGATGAGTTTAAATAAGGGTTTGGACAGACCATCGGGTTTAGAGTTGAGGAGAGCTGTTTCCGGACTCTGAGGAACCGGGAGGCCCGAGATCTTACGGATCATGTTAAAAACTTTGTTCCAAAATCCCCTAAGGCGAGGACATTCCCACCATGTGTGGAGGAAGGTGCCCACGTGCTCACAACCTCTGAAGCAGAGGCTGGAGGAATTAGGGAATATAGCTGCTAGCCGGGATGGTACCAAATACCATCTGGTAACTACCTTTAAGCTGGCCTCCCTCAAAGAAATGTTAGCAATCCCCTTAAAGCATCGCAAAAGCAAAGAGGTCCATTTGTCCACTTCCCAATCTACTTCCAGATCCCTCTCCCATTTTTCCGCAAAAGGTGGTTTAGTTGAGTCCTCCATCAGTGAAGCATAAATCAAAGAGATACCACCTCTTTGATCCACAGTTACCGAACACCATTGTTCAAATGGGGTGATGCCTGCATGATCATTTCTGGATTTCCACCAGGAATTCAGAAAATGATGAATTTGCAAGAAACAAAATTTTTCAGAGAGTGGCATATCTAGCTTGTTAATGCAATGCGTTAGCGACAAAGGACCGGCCAGAGTTAAAAAATGACCTATACAATATAAACCCTTATCCGTCCACCACTTAAAAGCCCTGATGTCTAAAACCGGTGGAAATTGGGGGTTATTAAAGAGGTGAGTGAGTGGACGGAGGTTTGAAATTAATTTAGGGGATTTAAACACTGAGTCGCTAAGAGCTATAGAGTGAGACAGAGTAGGGGCAAGTATTGGGGGTCTCAGTTTATGGGGGGCTCCCACCAAGAAATCAATATTGTTGAGGGGAACTGCCTGTCTCTCTATTTTAATCCAATCCGGTGTCTTCCCTCTGGTGAAAACGGTTGAGAACTGAGCTAGTTGAGCTGCCTGGTAATATTTAAAGAGGTGTGGAAGTCTTAGGCCCCCCTGGTTACGTCTACTGTAAAGCACATTAGCCGAGCATCGAAAACCCCTACGGGCCCATACGAATTTCAGAATTTGAGATTGCAGTTTTTGCAAGCAAGACTTCCTGACTGAGATAGGGAGAGCTCTAAAGAAATAAAGAATCCTTTGAAGAAGGGTCATTTTGGCTGCGTGTATCCTACCCAACCATGAGAGGCCCTCTTGATCCCATCTGGTAAGATCCTGTGCTAATTTCCTAAGTAAGGGAGGGTAATTGGCTTCAAAGAGTTGATTAATATTAGCTGTCAGACTGACTCCCAAGTAAGGTATCTGAGTAAAATTCCAAGTGAACTTGTAGAGGTCTTTTAGTCGAAGTATAGTTTGTTCTGGTGTAGATATATTCAAAACTGCGGATTTAGACCAGTTCACGCAGAGTCCTGATATTTCTCCAAATGTTTGGAGAAGCTGAATAACCCGGGGGGTAGACGTGAGGGGAGAAGAGATGAATAGGAGCAAGTCGTCTGCAAATAACGTGCATTTGTGTGAGCAAGATCCACATTCTATCCCTTGGATATCTGGGTTATCCCTAATGGCAATGGCCAGAGACTCCATCGCTATTGCGAATATTAATGGGGAAAGAGGGCATCCTTGCCTTGTACCTCTAAAAATAGGGAAAGGTTCCGAATAGAAGTTATGCAGTTTGACCTGGGCACAAGGGCTTGAGTATAGGGCCCTAAGAGTTTGAAGGAATCTGGGGCCAAAACCCCATCTACTCAAGACTTCAAAAAGGTAAGACCAATCTACTGTGTCAAAGACTTTCTGCAAATCAACAGACAGGATGTATACTTCCCGAGTAGGAACCCAATGCCAATTCGAGTTAAGAAGAGACACGATATCAACTGCTCTGCGGATCTGGTCTGGGCCTTGCCTACCGGGGATAAAGCCTACTTGATCTTCATGAATATATTGACCTATAAAATTAGACAGTCTATTGGCTAAAACTTTAGTCATAATTTTGAGGTCATTATTTATCAAGGAGATAGGTCTGTAATTGCTAACATCAGATTGGTCCTTTCCAGGTTTGGGGATGACCGACACAAATGCCCTGTTGGCATCGCTTTGTAGCACCATACCGGTACCTAATGTATTGAAAAATTTTGTTAGATAAGGGGCAATAACTGGGCCAAAGGTTTTGTAGTAGCCTGTGGAAAAGCCACCTGGGCCAGGGGCCGAGCCTTTCTTAAGGTTCCTAATCACCTCCAACACCTCCGCGTCATTAAAAGGTAATTCCAGAAAGGTTATGTGCTCTTCCGAAAGTCTAGGGAGGGTAATGGAATTTAAAAAGGCTTCGAGGGAAGGAGAGGAAACCACATGCCCTGCATCATATAGTTTAGCGTAGAAATTTTGAAAGATGGACATAATCCGTTTCGGGTTCTGGGTAAGATCTCCCAAATGATCCCTGATCTTAGGAAAAGAATAGGAACGACACCTGGGGGACAATCTGGCGGCCAACCTGGGACCTATGTGATCTCTTTGCAAATAAAGGTGAGCTCCAGACCATTGAATTTGTTTCTCAGCTTTGGTAGTAAGGGCGAGATTTAGGGCTACTTTCCCTGCTTCCAATTGAGCCCAAGAGCGGGGAGTCGGATTCTTTTTATGAGACCTAGCCAGATCTTGAAAGTCACGTTCCAGTTTCTCTATATCTATCCTCCTCTCCCTTTTTAACCTGGCTGATAACTGAATGACATTTCCCCTCATAACCCCTTTATGAGCTGCCCACGGTATTAGGGGAGAGACTTCCCCATTATCATTCCTGAGGAAGTAATCCTTGAGTTCCTTCTCTAACATTACGCAATATACTGGATTATTCAGGAGTGATTCATTTAAGCGCCATTATAGGTTCTTCCCCCCACCTGGTTCAACTTTGATATGTATAATTACCAGTGAATGATCCGACAGGGGAGAGTCCTTAATGGAGGATTTGAAAACCAAGGGGGATAGAGAGGCTGGGATAAAGATGTGATCTATGCTCTTATGTGGGGCTGAAAAATGGGTATAGTCCCTCACCCTGGGATTTAGTTCCCTCCAAATATCTATGAAACCTAATGAGAAAAGAAGTCTAGGGAGCTTAAGGCTATATTTTGTGGGGCGAATTAGGCGAGGTGCTCCTGAGCCCGACTTGTCGAGCATGGGGTCTAAGACCATATTAGAGTCCCCTCCCAATATTACATTCCCCTCGAGATGGGGCAAAATAAGATTAAACAACCCATGGAGAAATTTAGCTTGACCGAGATTCGGTGCGTAGTATGATAAGAGAGTGTACGTCACCCCCCCTAGAGTCCCTTTCAGAAGAATATACCTCCCCTCCGGGTCTTTAATTTCTTTCATGAGGGTAAAGGCTAAGTGCTTAGTGAAGAAGATTCCCACACCTCTCGTCTTATCTGGTGCATTTGCCAGAAAAAACTGTGGATAATTGGAGTGTACGTACTTGAGAACATAATGTTCTGGGAAGTGGGTTTCTTGAAGCATGAGTATGTCTAGATGTTCAGAGCAGGCTAAATTGAAGTATTTTTTTAATTTTATGGGGGAATTAAGGCCCTGTATGTTGTGCGATGCCACTCTCAAAAAAGATGGAAGATTAGCGGTCATGGTAACTGTGTGAGGGGCGATCTTCATGCATCACTAACCAAAGACTCACCTGGCTTGTAAGAGGGAGGAGGAAGGACCTGTCAAACCAAGAAAATATGGGGATTGCCCATAGGAGCCCTCTACGAAGGAGACATCCCTGGTGTCTGAAAAGAGAAGTTAAAAGCAGAGAGATAACGGGAGGATATAACAGAAGAAAACAAAAAAAACAAAAATAACAAACATAGGAGGGGAGTGGCAAAGCCTAGCCGCAATCCCCCCCCGGATTCCTGGAAGTGAGGGGACTAGAGGACCCCCCCACCAACAGGAAAAAGTAATATTGTGTCTGCCCAAGCAGCAGAACTACATCTGACCAAGGGAATATCATCAAAAATATCCCGAAGTCAGAGGGAGGAGCATGACCTCCTTCACGGCCACTCCTTTGGAACCAAAACAGAAATAATGCTGGTGGCTTACCCTGAAATTACAAAAAATCTAGTAAAAAGAATATAACCACAAACCTCCCAGGGAGCCCCCGACTGATAAGGCCGGGGTCACCTGAATGGACCCTTCGGGACCCACTAAAGGGTCTCCTTCAGTTCCCTGTCAAAAGGATCAATCAAGTCCAGGAGGAATCATCAAAACAAGTAAAACTTGCCATAAAAGACCCCGCAACAGGGTGCGAGGAGCAAAAATGGGTAGCCTGCGGAAGGCCCCCCCCCAGAGAGGAACAAATCCGGGAGGAGACGAGGGGAGAAGCCACCCCCAAAACCACCCATATAAAATAAAAGAATTAACACACTTAAGGGACAGTATACATCCAATCAGTAGCGACCCACAGTGTGGAGCACTGAGATTTGAAGGAACTTGAAAAAAGTGAGCACCACAAGAGAGGGACAAAGTTCAAAAATCAGGGAGGATGGGAGTCCTTGGCTCTCTTCTGTTGTTGTTTCCGCCACATTGGAAGAATGGGGCTCTGAGGCGAGGGTCTCTTTGAGGGACCCACGTTCTAAAGATGCGAAGATGAAGTAGATTCCAAGGAGATGAGATTGAGTTTGACCAACAGCTGTTCCCCTTCTTGGAATGAAGAGAAGCCAAAATTCTTGCTTTTGTAAATAAAAGCCAGACGAAAAGGGAAGGACCACCAATATTTGATGGACGATTTAGTGAGATTTTCTAGTAGAGGCTTCAGAGTTCTTCTTTTCTGTATAGTAGTGGGTGATAAATCAGTGAAGACTTGGACAGAGTGACCTTGGATAGAAAGGCTGGGGGTGGACCTGGAGGCCTTCATGATCTCTTCCTTTACTCCATAAAAGTGGGGTTTCACCACAATGTCTCTAGGTAGGCCATCAGACCTCGGGGGCTGAAGTGCTCTATGAGCCCTGTCTAGTTCCAGGCGATGCTCCGGAATGCCTGGGATGATTTCTTTAATAATGTCGCTCACGACCACATGAACGTCAGTGATAGCCTCAGGAAGTCCCCGGATTCGGAAGTTGTAGCGTCTAGAGCGATTTTCCAGATCGTCTATTTTAGAAAGGGCCAAATCCAGTTGGTCCTGAAGATCCTGAATACGTGCTGTGGTCTGATTGATTCTAGAAACTGATTGGTCTGTCTTCTGCTCTATTGCGTCTATCCTGGACCCCAATCCCTGAAGATCAGCCTGGATAACAGAGGTAATTTGAGTGGCTGTTTGAGCCAGACCCTTAGAGAGCATTTTAGAGAAAACCTCCATCATCATCTGAAAGTCTGAATGAGGTATTGAAGCTTGGGGACTGGACGGATCCAATTGTAGGTTACCAGGACTATGCTCTTTAAACGGAGTAGTAATGAGTTTGTCTAAGGTCCGTTCCAATAGCGAAATTGTAGAAGCTGGGGAAAGGATCTGGGCCAAGGGTTGAGTTCCCGGGGGAGGCCCCGGGGAAGGTAGAACATGAGAGCCTCCGTCTGACCCGGCATCCATCTCCTCGCAGACCCCTGTGGTTGACTGGGGACCCTAGGGCCCCTGTGGGCCCTTTGAAGCCGGGGTGTCAAAACCTGGCTGGCGGGAGAGGTCCCGTCTGACTGCTCCCGTCTGCATGGTCCCAGGAGTTAAAGGTTTTCCTAAAAGGGTAGCTAGAGGTGACCCCTGTGTTAACGAGATGAAAATGGAAGAGAGGGGACCAGTGTAAAAGCAAGCCTGTAGATGAATGGAGAACCCCCTAAATAGAACTGCTGATTAGGGAGGATCCTCTCCTTATGGATTAGGAGGAGACCCAGCTGTCTCTGTGCGCATGGGAGTAATCTTATGAATAGGACAAAGGTATCCTTCAAAAGAAGGAAAGAGGTTTAAGGCGCTTCCCTGGCCAATACGACTTCTTAAAAGGTATATAATCTAAATAATATGTTTAGCCTTATAAACCAATATAAGAACCTTTGCTACAGTGGTTACTTTGTAATTATCATAAATATTGCTTCAATACCACAGAATCCAGGAACAAGACTAATATATGTCCTTTTAAAGTTCCCTGTTACATATCTCCATCAATTCACCGGTCACAGATGAAAGGGACTCGCTTTCTGACTCTTCAGGCTGATTTATGCAGTTTTTCTCCGATACCAAGCTCACCTCATGTAAAGTGATAGAGATTCACATAGCATAACATCATTTGGGCGATGCCAGAGAATATTAATGGCTGTATTTGAACTCACATTTGTTGGTGCCGCTTGATCGGCACGGATCGTCTCAGCATGTGTTGTATTAGTAAGCAGGTGTCTCCACAGCGTGCGCTCCACTCGTAGAGGATATCAGAACCATCTGGCTCACAAAACTGGAAGTGACTTCAGACACGGGCGTTGCTTCTATGCATTTCGTGATCTAATCTGAACACATCATCAGGAAGTGCGCCCTCTGTGTCATCATGGGTCATTTAAATAGATGGAAAAACTCACAGATTGGTTAATCATATTTAAAGGCCCAGACTTGTTACAAATTCAGTCAATATAAAACAAAACAATATAAATATAACTCTCACCTATCTCACCTGTCAATTCAGGTGAAAAATACTGACATCTTAAAAATATATATTTATTATTACACAATTCAAAGATAAAATTTAAATAAAATAAAGCATTTAAAAATAGTTATACTAAAAATGATACCCGATTCCATCTAATCGAAAAAAATCGATCACGATAAGAATCCGGGATATCTATCCAAAAAAATTGATAAAAAATTCCATAGAGTATGCTGTTTAATTCATCACACTGTTGAATGACTGGTAAATCCACTAAATTGATCACCTGAGTGGGTGAATAAAACAGTCTCAACTATTAATCCCTATGGAGTGTTACTTCCTTCATTGATGAATTAGTTTTCCATATATTGTGTATTTGGCATAATGACAGCCCTTAAATTACCCTCACTATAAAGTTACATGGCATTTGTCCAAACTGGCCAATCAATTGGGGTACATTGGGCCTTACTGGGCAGTTTCAACAATAACTGGCAGAAGAAAGAAACTTTTCATACTTGACCCCAGATAGAACTTAAGGGGTCTAATAACCAAAAAACAAGGCAACAATAAAGGGGAAGAGGAGCAATCATGGAACTCATAATTTGTTCTCAGCCAGAACCTCCTATTTCCCAAATCAACCCCTTTTCTTTACTCATTGGAGATATAACAATTGAGGTCTATATCCACATTCAACCCCCGTGGCTGTAAAGTGTCTAATGTATGTATCCATCGCGTTTCGTTGCGTGAGATTTGTTTAATTAGATCACTCCCTCTCCAGTTTTTAAAGACCCGATCTATTCCTATAAATTTTAATTGTTTAGGGTCTCTGTTGTGTTTATTTCTAAAATGTCTAGAAATGTTATGTTTTAAACTGCCCTTTTTGATGGTGTAGACATGTTCGTTTATCCTTTGGTATAAAGGTCTGGACGTTCTTCCTACATAGTTCATACCACAAGAACAAGTGAGTAAGTATGTTACAAAGCGGGTATGGCATGTAATTAGACTATCAATCTTATATTTCTGACCCTTGTTATCTTCAAAAGCTAGGATTTTTCTTCTTTTGTCCCCTGTAGATTTACAGGATTTGCACTTTCCAAACCTGAAGAACCCTTTTCTGTCTAAAAATGTAATAATTCTTTTGGGAGGATCTATGACATTCCTTGCAATCTGATTGCGCAGATTTGGCGCTCTGCGGTAAATAAAGGAGGGTTTTTTTGGGAGTATTTTCTGAAGCGTGGTGTCTTTAAGTAAAATGGGCCAGTATTTCCGGATTATTTTTTCTACTTTCCTGTAATCCCTATGGAAGCCCATGATGAATCCAGCTTCCATGGCACCAATTTTCAAGCGTTTTCCTTGCAAAAGCGTATCTCTGTTTATTTTGGCTACTTTCTCTCTAGTTTTAAGTAGATCTTTCTTTCTGTAGCCTTTCTCCCAGAATCTTTCTATCAGTTTTTCTGATTCTTCATAGTAGTCAGATAGATGTTGACAGTTTCTCTGAATGCGAATGAATTGTCCTTTAGGGATGGCTTCTAACCATCGGGGATGATGGCAACTTTTTTTGGAGACGTAACCATTTCTATCTACCTCTTTAAAATATGTTTTTGAGTATAAAGAGTTTCCGTACTTAAACAGAGTCAGATCTAGAAAATGGACAGTTTCTTTACTCCAATTTGCAGTTAACTTGATGTTATACTTGTTTTCATTCAAAGATGCTAGGAAACTCTGAAGTCTATCTTCTGGTCCATCCCAAATTACCAAAATGTCGTCTATAAATCTTTTATAGCATTGTAATTCTGGCCAGTGTTTCGTGTAGACCTCTTCTTCCTCCCATTTGTTCAAAAAAATGGTGGCAATGCTGGGGGCATATTTAGCCCCCATCGCTACCCCCTTAATCTGATTATAGAAAGTATTCTGATTCCAAAAGTAATTATTTGTCATAGCTAATTTTAAACCCTCCAAAAGAAATATTATTTGTTCTTGTCTCATATCCATCAAATTGTGTAGAGCCCATTCTGCGGCTCCCAGAGCATCTTGTTGTCTGATGTTCGTATACAAGGACTCAACATCAATGGTTGCTAGTAGAGTGGAGTCCTTTATTTCAATTCTTGGTAACAGCCTGATGATGTCCCTACTATCTTTTATATAGGCTTTTGATTTTGCCGCAAGAGGTTGAAAAAATACGTCAAGGTATTCACCAAGCCGGGAATATAGGGAATCAATTCCGCTTAGGATGGGTCTTCCAGGTGGATGTTGGTTATTTTTGTGCAATTTAGGTAAATAGTATATGATTGGTAAACGGGGAGCTTTCAGGTAGATGTACTTCGCCTCCTTTTTATTTAGGAAGCCATTATCTTTCCCTTTTTGTATCCATTTCTTCAGTCCTTTCTGTAGTGTCCTAGTAGGGTCAGTTTTCAATTTCCTGTAGGTGTCTTCTGCTCCCAAAATTCTTTCCATTTCCATTTCATATTCAGATTTTTTTAGGATTACGAGGCCGCCGCCTTTATCAGCCGGTCTTATAACTATCTCCTTTTTCTTTTCAAGGGCTTTAACTGTTTTCATCTCTTTTATTATCTGGTGTTTAAAACCTTCCTTTATTACCGATTTCACTTCTTTTACTTCATCTACCACCATTTTCTTAAATACTTCTACATATTTACTTGATGTTGATTTAGGGTTGAAAGTAGATTTATTCCTCAATAAGGTCTGATGATATTTTATAGGGTCATCTGAGGGAGGTTTCAACACTTTTTCATCAAAAATTTTTTTTATAAGCAATTTTCTTGAGAACTTCTCCAAATCTATAAAGAATTCGAATTGATCCAATTCCTTACTTGGGGCATATTTTATTCCTTCACTCAAAATTCGTAATTCTTCATTTTCAAAGGTGACTCCTGCAAGGTTGAAGATCCCTTTTCCTAAGTTCTTTTCCTTTTTCTTTCTACCCCCTCTGCACCCTCTCTTTCTTCTCTCTCTCTTGTTGGGGATTGTGGGGGAGTGTAGTTGACTTCCTTTCGTTCTCTCCAATCTCCTTGTTGGTAATAAGGGGTGTGTGGTGGTCTGCTTTGACCTCTTCCTCTCCAGTTTCCCCGACTCCTTTGTCCTCTAAAATTGTTGTTTCTTCTATGGTCACCGTTATCATAGGGACTTCTATATTGGGGTGAATAATAGTTGTTCCGATGACCAGGGGTTCTGTATCCATAGTATTCACTTCTTGGTCCCCCTCCATTCTTAGGTGGTGTTTGTTTGTATCCTCCATAGTTAGATTCTCCATAATTTCTACTATTCCCCCCTTGGGGTACTCCAAATTTTTTTTCACTAGTTGGTCCCTTCGGGTGTTGTTGGTTTTTAGAACTGCCAGACTTTTTTTCCTCCCATGTTACCTCATTAATTTCAGGTGTAGTTTCTCTTGAGTTCATTGGATCCATGTTTTCTTGCCATTCATAAATCTTCCCACTTTAATTACTCCATTGTACCCTCCTTTTTTTCAGACCGTCAAGATTTTTGGTTGTTGTGGGCTTCCCTGGTTGATCACTTTTTTTTAAACCTCATGGGGTTCCCCCCTTATCATCTTTAATACCTCTTAGATTGATACCTCCTATGTTTGTTTGTGGTGGATTCTTACCTCCCCCTGGTTCTTCACTTATGATACCTATGTCTTGGGGACCAGTAGCCTTGTTGATAATAAGTGGGGTTATATCTTCAGGGATACTATTGCCACTGGTATCTTCTTTGTTGTTAAAATCTCCTGTTTCCTCAGCCCCTTTGACCTCTCCTTCTC